>CAEGAF010016568.1:0-43689 GCA_903067075.1 Micropoecilia bifurca
GTGTGTGTGTGTGTGTGTGTGTGTGTGTGTGTGTGTGTGTGTGTGTGTGTGTGTGTGTGTGTGTGTGTGTGCGCGTGTGTGTGTCTGTGTGTGTGGAGGGAGCTGATTGGGTGACGAAGAGAAACAGAGCGGGGAAACGGTTGCAGTCTGTTGTTTTCCAGTGGGTGTACTGCAGTAACACGGTAATCCTCATTAATATTTATCTGCCAGGCAAAGTGGAGAGAATGATTAGCTCGTGAGGGAGAGTTTGCGTACGGCCGTGCAAGCATTTTCCTGAGTGAACCCCCTTCTGGGCGTACTTGTGTTATATTAAAGACTGAAACACACAAACTAGGTCATCTCTGACACTTAGGAGGCAAACAACTCCCAATTCTTCAAAGGTTTTATGTCATCATGGGTGTGTTTTCATACTCAAATTACTATAGCCTGTAGCCTGTAGAAAATATTTCTTGAAAAACATACACAGAATTTACCCCCCCTGCTGTCATGTTTCTCTTCAGCTGCATTATGTCATCGATTTCCCTGCTTGCACCTCTAATACGATCACATTAGACAAGACTGATTGGAATTGAATTTCAGCCCTGGCTCCGTGTCACTTGCAATCTTTCTTTACTTGACAGCTAACGCAGCGTGGGCTGAGAACAAACTTATAACAAATTAAACCTGCTCAAGCCGGAGCCGTGCCTTCGCAGATAAAAGAAAGACAACTGTTCTGGTGGATGTATGCATCTCTGCTGATAATTTTCTGTGTAGATGACCCATTTCCCTCTGCCGCTCTCCGGCGTTCGCCCCCGTCTCTGACTCTGCTGCACTCCAGTATAGCATGCATGAGTGGAGATCAGAGCAGGAGGAAGATTGAGAGATAGGGAGAGACGAGAGGGGCAGATTAAAGAGGCATAGAGAGGGAGAGAGAGAGAGCGGCAACGTAGGAGGCACAGGGAGATTATATAGTAAAAGTTAGCTCCTGGTTCTCCTGTGTCCTGTTTGTGTCAATGACCACAATTTATCATAAAAGCCCAGATGTCACTGCTGTGTAAACCTGTACAACATGTTACATGTTTTAAATACCATTCTGACTGTTTAATTGAAAAGAAAATATATGTACTCAGGATTTCAAATGATTTTTCATTCAAACGAGAAATTTGTTTCTAATTGGAGAATATGTTGGTAAAATTGTTTTTAAAAAGTACTTCCAAGGATAAGAAAACAAAACAAAGGAACGGACTCAATAAATCCAGTTAATTTAATGCTTTTCTTTTAATGCCACTTTTTAACGTGTTTGTTAAAGATATAAAGTTGATTTCTGTCAGCCACAACACTGGGCCATTCTAAAACCCCAAATAGTTGCCTTCTGCTCTTCATTTTGTTTCTATGGTCATAGTCAGTCAGCTGACACGCTGTCGCTTCAAGTCCCAGCCCTGTTTTGACCTTTCCCAGGATTCAGCAGGACACTGTAAACACATAGATTCATGGGAACGGTGCACTGTCATGCCTAAGCCCTCGTCTCCCTCCCCATCAGTTCAAATATTTACACCCTATTGTAAATTATAGCGGCCCAAAAGCATCTCTAGTCAAGGCCCGCTTCATTGAGGAAAATTCACACCGTAGGGTTAGGTCACATTCCTCAGAGACCTCTCAAGACACTAGTGATGGTACAGCAGAAAACAAGGCCCTAGGTGGTTAAATAAGAACATTAACTTTATAATTCTTTAAAATATTCTGAAAAATATGAAGGAACAAAAAAAAAAAAAACTAAAGTTGCGTCTAACCTGGAATAATGACATTATCAAAACCTCTACCTGTCTTTTAAGCAACAAACAACTAACTGCCTTAACACAATTAGATATATTAGATAAATATATATCATGTCAGCAGTCAAGGAGCAGCCTCTTTGGTCTTAAACAATGTTATGATTGACAGAGGTCACTAAAGCTATGTAGAGTCAGACTGGGTTTTATGAAAGAGCAAAAAAATTTACTTTATGGTACATGTAAAGTGAAATTTCTATTTATAAAATCTTTCCTATAATACTATAGCAGAAGAGATAAAATAAATAAATTGTTTGTCTTTTCTGTTTTTCATTTTAAAGGTTACAACTGAAATAAAATAGATCCCACTGGCTTTCAGGACACAAATCCTAAGTTTGAACTCGGCTCTCAGCATTTCAGCCTTTTCACCACTCATAAAATACAAAGCATTTATAATTCAGGACATATTTTTTTAGCTGCACCACCGAGTTTACAACAGACTGGGAACAAATTTCACACATTACACAGGACCACCGATGTTCTGAGCACAGATCGTATATTGGGGTTTGTATTGCCTCCATGTGGCCATTGTTGTAAATTGGTGTGTGTAAGCGATTATAAGACTGCTCATTTCTGTCCCAATAAACACAGTAATTATATAAGCCTTTTTCTCTTGGCTGAGATAATATACTTTCCTATTAAATAGGTCAGATGAGGATATTCAGTCCTGGGAATACTGACTGAGAGGGGAAGAAAAAACAAGTCCATTTTATGTTGCAAACATCCTGACAAAACTCCCAGTGCTGTCAGAAGCAACATGTTCTTGTGTTTGAGGTGGTCTGACGTTATTTGGGATCCCCCCCCATTCGGCCTGAGTGAAGGGTTATGTTAAAATAGTTATACCTTTAAACATTTAAAATCCTCATAGATCTGTTGAAGTACTACAGCCTACGCCACTCCTGTTACACTGGCGCCATCACATGCCTGAGCAACGACTTTCTCCTTGTCATCATTGAAAAACGATTATTCAGTCGTTCCAAAAGCATGGTATCTATTAAATCACACATTGCACTCGCAAGAAAGAAAAACGGTCTTGGACTCCAGGCTGCAAATCAACATATCTTAACACATAGACCAGCTGTGTCTGTGTTGAAACAACAGTGGTCTGTCTCATCAACTTGAATGGCGACACATTTGGCAGTACTGAACTCATTCGATATATGTCCCCTGCTGACCGCCATCATGCACTCCAACAGAAAATTCTGCACAGTTTTGACATGCCATTAAAAACAGCAGCAGTTTCCAGGTGCTCCTCAAATACTTCATGTACTGAGGCTAGAAAACCCACTAAGCCACAGAAAACACCAGCGCCCTCCATCTTCATCTTTTTACTACATGGCTAACACAAACACTCCACAGAACTTCACAAGGCTTGTAAGATGGGCAAGAATGTGACACATTCAGCTCAACTGAGAATTCTGCTGCCAAAGTGCTAGCCTATAACTTTAATCCAACAATGTGGGCACATTTACCTGCCCAAACATTGAAAAATTTCACACAACTGTCAATGTGGATCTTGGGCGACCAGGGTCTCTACACCCGTTTGAAAAGGTGCTCCATACTGGTGGCTCCTTCTGTTCTCCAGGCTGTGTTACCATCAGAGTAAAACAAAATTTAGGGGAAGCAGCTTAAGGCACTTACAACTTCACAGTTTACCAGTCATAGCAACTCTGTGAAAATCCTTAAAAACATGCCCTTGGTGAAGAAACTGTTTTTTTATTTAATTTTGGTCTTGGTTTTCTTCATTGCCAAAACGATAAAATCAAAATTTGTTTGACAATACGATTGAGTTTTTCCAAGCATCAGCTAGATTGACATTAAATGTGATTATGTGCACAATTACTGTTTAGACGTAACTGCTTGACATGAGTGACGTAATTATGTGGGAAGAGGTCGCCCTCTGGAACCTAAAAGTAATGTGTTTCTGTGTTTGAAAGGTGACATTAAAGTCATTCATAAGGTCTGGGGTGATGAGGACTTTGACCTCTGTTGTCCATAAAGGGCGGGACTTTGCAGCGCAGGGTGTTACACAGACTGGACAATGACACTCCTCTTGAGTTGCCTGTTGCCCAGTGAACGAACCAAGCATGCATAAAATCCTAATAGAATACTCTAATACTTGTAGTAGTAACGCAAAACATTATCAAAAAGATGAAATAATGCGTATACTTTTTCAAAAACACTGTATGCCTGAGCTTGAAAATTTGTGAGTCCACATGTGAATGTGTGTCGCCACCGTAGTCTGAGAATGATGAACAAACAGTTATTGTCCATTTGGAGCAGGTGCGTGAGAGGTGCTCTGCTTGTAAGCACATCCCTCTGTTCTGGAAAACAAACACCGTGAGAGAGAAAGTGAGAGGACAGGACTCTGCAGTTTGACGGAGTGCATGTCACTTTAAAACCAAGTGCCCGTCAGAGAAAAACTGAGCGAGGAACCGCACTTCCTTAGTGGCAATGTTTGTGTTTGTGGCGCTGAGGCCACCAGGCAAAAGCTGCTTTGCTTCAGTTTAAGGAAGAAAGAAGAGAAAGAGGAGAGAGACAGCAATGACCGCTAACTGTGTGAGACTGGGACGGTGGGAATAACTGGGTTTTGACCTTCAGGACGCATCAAATTATTCACAGGGAGATGGAAGTCTAAGAAGGACAGATGACCAGTATTAACTTTGCTTCCAGGGTGGACGGAAAGACTATCTACTGGAGTTAAATGGCGTCAGGAGGACCCTAAAAACTGCTGTTACACTTATTTCATTGCCTGGTCCTCAGTGTATTTTACTTTGAGTTGGTCGCCTGAGAAAATAAAGCTCTGACATCTGGATTCCTCTCTGCCATAAACTTATTGTGTCATAAATGTCGCAGAGCTAGTTTGACAATGGAGGCTGTTTTATTGGGTCTAGACAGCATGGTCAGTACGCGTCGAGGTCTACTGTGGACTCTCACCTCCACAGCTGTCCAGCGAGTTTGTGTGCATGCCAGGAATCTTCCGGGGGCCCTGCATCTATTTCATGCACACAGATGTGTTTCAAGACCTCTTTACCAGGTAAATACCTCCAATACACAAGAAACTTTGTAGTTTCAAGCTGGCATCTCTCAGTACTCATCCACTGTCAATACATTTTTAATCAGTTTTCCCATGGAAAGTGGTAAAATGACAATTGCATTTGCTACAGTGGCACCTGGAAAACAAGCTATTATTAATAGATGATGTGTCATTCTTGAGTGTCAATACTTGAGACAGAAGAAAACAGCAAAACTGAAGGCCAAGTTTATTCTTCAAAAAACTTGAAGAAATCAAACTGGTTTGACTGAAAGTCAGACTCGGGTTAGAATTGTTTTTATCTGCAACCCTGGAATCAGCTTTTGCTTTGCAAATATTGTCTGTAGAGTTCTTTTGTTGTTTGGCTAACAGGAAGTTGTGTTGCCAGGCTCTTCATAAAGGAGCTTGTAACTAAGCTATTAAGCTTGAATGTGTAACTATGGTCGTTAAAAAAAAACTTAACAATTGCACCGTTTTCTTGCCCGAAGTTCTTTTCCTCCCTAAAAACTTTTTATTCTTATTTTGCCTGTTTTCCTAAGTTTCTACATAGCTTTTTCATTATTCCAATTTCATTTTTTGGAGTGACAATGTCTCATACATTTTAGTTTTTTCAAGCTATGATTCAGCAAAATGGTTGATCAGTATTCACTTCAGCATGTTCAAATCGGTACTTGCTGCTTTCATGGAGCAATTAGTATTCCCTCAGCATCCCAGTTGCCCTCTATGGCACCACTAGAACAAACCCAGCAGTCTGAGAGAGAGGCTCTCTCTGGGGCTGTGTGAGGACAAGGTTGCACTGCTTTGGTCAGTCTGGTCATTAGAACATAAAGACTAACCAGACATCTCAATGCACCATGTATAAAAATACTTTTTTTTCCCCACTGCCTGACATCAAATCACACCAAACTTGTTATACTTGTTATACAGGTTTGTTGTTGTTTGATCAGTTAGAATTACTTCAATTATTTCTTTTCAGTAAATGCAAGAATAATAGAAGATTTTTCTCTTTTTCAATTCATTTGCTTGGTCTTTGAAGGAATCTTTTGTATGACTTGGGTCAAACATTTTGAACATCAGCTCAGGTATGCAGGCCTACATTTCTTTACATGTTTTCTTTGGAACAGAGATCAGGGCTTGGTCATGGTCACTCAGAAAAACACTGACTTCGTTGTCCTTCAGTCACTTTCTGGCAAGATACTTTTGGTCATCAAGAGATCCATTGGTGCCAAAACCTTAACCTTTAGGCCTACAACTAAAATCTGATGCATGGATATTTACAAATATTGTCTATTTCACATGATACCATCTACTTTGTTACTTGTGCCAGTCTGACCTGTAGCAAAACATCCACACAACAGGATTCTGTCACCCCTATACTTCACAGTTGGTTTGACATGCTCAGGCTCGGGAGCCTTTCCCTTACACTTCCAAATCTTCCAATTGTCATTTCATCCAAATATTTTAATTTTAGTTCCATCAGACCACTGGACATGTCTTTGTCTTCCTTGCTGAGTGACCTTTCAGTCCACGTTAGTACAGGACATGCTAACAAAAAAAACTGTGAAGTTGAACCTAATTTCATGTCAAATAGTGAGGGAAAAAATTGATTCTGTGCACAGTGTTTGTACATATCTGGTTTCAACTGTACATGCACTCTAAGATAAACACACTCACACACGCACCCCCACCATGTGGGCTTTCCTGCTTTTTTCCTATGCATTCTTCTTTGCTCTCGAGAGACGAGTAGCTGAGTTGTTGTTTTGACTTTTGCGTTTAAATGTGGTCCGATGTAGCTCCTTAGACTAAGCGTCCTGAGGGAGGAGAACACAATCAGAGGAAGCTGCAATTATTTTAAACATCATCCTTAGTTAACACCCCTTTCTACTTTAGAGACACGGCCAATCGGTAAATCAGCTTCCAGCCGCTCTTTTTGGAGTAATTCCACTGAAGTGTTTTGACAAGTTACCCGCCTTTAATACAGAGATATATATTCCAAGGTGGAGCGATTAATGGTGAAGAGAGTTGCATAGGTGGAGAAGGAGGGGGTCAATGCATCAGGAAACAGGATGGATATCCTCCTGCCTTCTATATAACAGTTAATGAGAAACACAGCCTTGCAAAATCAAGACGCACAGGAGAGACAGACTGAGATAAACTGAGAGGAGTTTAACTTCGTCAACATATTTTGTCCATTTTCACTCTGTCTTCTTCTCTTGCTCCTTTGAAGTGATTAGTCTTTCCATATCGTAATTCGTAATTCCTCCCAACAAACTTTCAGTTTTTTCTTCTAAATTCTTTCACTTTTTTAGTCCAGACTGCCAGATAAATCCATCTCCGGCATCCAAGTAGCCCAGTCCATGTCCCTGGTCAAGATATTTTACAACACCTAAGGGTGTGTGTTGCACCTGCAGTGCTTTGCATCTTTGTGTGAAGCAGCATCCCGTGTGATGAAGCTGCAGTGCTACACCAACCAGCAGATTTGTACCATTTGTAAAATGTTATTTGTTTGCACAGACATGCACTTATTTCCCTTTTGAGATCTCAGCCGTGTGTTTACACTTTCATACATCAGGCTGAGTAATATTGACTCAACAGCCTCCAGTCACACATTTTCCTCTTGTGTTGTGACCCTGTAAAGAGGGTTAGAACCAGCAGGCGTGCCAGGATGGTGCTCTGCTGTGCTGTGCTAGACAATGTCTCTAGGTACTTATTTGTCATTTCTCGTGTTGTTTAGACTCACACTGATCTCAGCTGTGTGCATTGTATCTGTCCTTTGTCTCGCTCCCTCCCCTTCTCCTTGCAACGCACCCCCCACCACCCACAGTCCCAAAGGAAGGATATCCTGCAAGCAGCAAGTGCAAGAACTATAACAAACACAGGTGATTGGGCTTCCTTTGACTTGCAAGGATCATATTTACAGCGTCTGGCAAAAGTATTTTTGTAAATACATTTTTGTCAGGTTGCATGCGCAAACCTCTATTCAAATTTTGAGACAAAGCAACACAACGTAGGGCATAATTTTAAAATGGAAGAAGGAAGAAAGCTTTATTTTTTTATGGTTAAATATTTTTGGACCTTTTATGCGGATACACAAAGAAGTTGAACAAGGTGCAATGAAGATGTGGTCCAGTCAAATGTCAGACCTAAACATAACTTGTGCTATGACTAGACAATTAATGGTAACAAATGCTCCTCCAGTCTGACAGAGCTTGAGCTATTTTGCAAAGAAGATTTGCAAATTAGTGAAAGACTTGCAGCTGCAACTGATTCTAAGCAAAACATGAAAAACCATGTGGGATTTTTCTTCCGTTTGACAGTTATATACTACTTTGTGTTGGTCTAAAACATAAAACATGAAGTTTTTGACTGTACATAAATAGATGAAAAAGTGTGAATACCTTTGTAAGGTGTCGTACCTCAACATGTTATCTTCCAGCTTACATGACCAACATCTGCATTATTTTGTTCTTAATAAATTGAAGTGACGTGAACAAGCTCTAGAGGGTTCATTATCCCCCTTTTTTAAACTCAACAAGGTAAACATCCTACTTACACTCATTTATTTCCTGTCACAACAATTACTAATAAGAAGAGCTGGCAGGAAGCTGGTTCTCCTGGAGGCCAAACAACAAAGTTTGAGCCTGTTTCCTAGCAACGGTACCCCAGTGAAAAGTTTTATACATATTTAAAGTCTCAAATCATGTCCCACTGATCATGCATATTCATTATTCCCTGCCGCTTGCTTGGAGGCTGGCCTGCATGACGTGCACATTGAAAAGCAGGCCAGTTAACTCCCACTGAACTCATCTGGTCTGGTTTCCTGTGAGAACAGCTCTGTCATAAATCATATTCCTTATCCCATTGATGTGCGCCACTACGATACAAACCAGAGACAGACAGACACTAAGCATCTGAGTTGCTAAATTTTTCTTCTGTCATGGTCTCAGCTCACTTGTAGCTGTTCAATTAAGTCCTTTGTTTTGTGGTCTGGCGAGCTCTGGGCTCTCAGTCAAACCACGGTGGGTTTTTCTCTACGCAAGTGGATTTCTTTAATGTCGGGTGGTTGTCGGCAACCTTTACTCGGTTACTTTTATGTAGTCCATCTGCCTCTCATGTTCACTTTATCATTCCTTTGTTCTCATATTCCACTGAAGCAACGGCCAATAAATGCCCCAGTGAGAGGTAAGTAAATACCCAGAATGGGGGAATCTGTGTTAATTCCCAGCTTTCCTCTGTTTTTTTTCCATGCTTCTCATCCAAGTAACTGTTGGACGAAGAATGACATTGAACTTGTGACTTCCTACTGAGGCATTTTGATCGTTACTGCCGTCTCCCAGCAGTCTTTACTCGCTCTGCCAGAGTCATGATCTGAATGTGAGAAAAATTTTTTCCCAGAACCAGCAGTGGGAACTTTTCAAAAGGGAGGCCATTTCCCCCAAAATTTTCCCTCTGCTTTGTTTATTTTATCTTCAATTTTCTAATTTGTTGGCAACTACCTTGAGGCATGTTTGTGTTTGATATCCTTGCACACACAGACACACATACATGCCTGAAGCCCAGCTGATGGTTAGAGCCGTTTACAGTGTCCCCCCGGGGATACGGCTCTATTTGCATAGTTTGTCTGGAAAATATTTCCACTGGTCCATTCCCAGATTTATCACATGTTTAGTGTGTGACTGTAATTGTGAGAGATCGTGTGTGAAATTGAAGCCAAGGTTTACTGGCATCTGAAAACAGGGTAAAGAAAATGTCTCCTGTGGAGATTCCTCAAAAGCTAAATTGTGCACTTTACTTTTCACAGGCCACTCAATAAATCATAAATTGTGATCAAACATTAATCTTTCGTACATATTTTGTTGATATGGACTTGTTTTATGAATAGCCTGCCGATTTACAGCATCTCAGCATTTTAAATATTAAAGCAGCAGCATCCCTTCAGTATAAATTGCTCACCGAGTCAACATAGTGGCTTTGTACTGTAAGCTTCTTAGTCATCCCAGACTCTTAATTTCTCTGGCGACGTGACAGTTTGTCAGATTGCTTGATGAGATGGCAACTTGTTTGATTAATTGCATGCTCGTGCACTTAAATCCATGTTGTGCAACCAGAATCTGACTTCTCATTCTCCAAGTTTACTTTCTTTCTACAAATTTCTTCAAAATTTTTACATAAGAAAACCCTATTGTGACTATGTGTAAGAAGTTTTTGAGTATCATGCAAATGTATTAAAAGTAGAAAACCAAGAAATTCCACCAAGACATTCCATAGACTGCAATGTGCTTTTGCTGGAGTGGTATACAACCAGACTTTACGGAGCATTCAAATTTCTGCATTTGTCTCTGCTTGACTTGAACTAGTCTCATACTTTCAACCACTAAAATAAACGTATATACCCTTGCTCAGTTATTAGTGAATCAGACTTTTTGTGTGGCGTGTTTGTTTTGAATCTGCTGTTTAAACAGGGATGACCAATGACTGGTGTCAAATTTGTGCAATGAGCACAGAAGCTCTTGCAGACTGCAGCCAGAAACTGTGTTTGATTCTGGTCACATTTTAACATGATTTATTTGATTCACTATAAACCAGGTTAACATTGAGCAGCCTAGATGGTACATCTGGCAGGCACCCGTTTAAACCTTCTCTGCGTGTCTATGAATGAATGAAGTGAATATAATATGAGGTTCCTTGAGGGTGGTCATCTCCTGTTGAATGATCTGATAGATTTAACTATGGCATTATTTGTGGCGATGTAAGAGCTTACCATGTTTTAAGTTCAGAGGTTAGGGACTCCGTGTAGAATGGTAATCCCAAAGGATTACCATGGGAATCTGGTAAATATCTGAGGAAATCCCTCTGAGGGATTCCCAGATTCTTTTTTCCATTGATATCATGTCCTCCAATGTTGAGTCTACGTGTGTTTGCCAAGTAGAAGTTTGGTCAGCTTTAAAAGATTGGGCAGCAAATTTTGGTATCTACATCTATAGGTCAAAAGAACAAAGTATGTACATGTGCACACTTGTCAAAATCACAGTTTGAAAAATGACAGTCTGAAATGCCACTACTTGCATAAGAATAGAAAGAAAAGTCAACCCCCTTCACATCTGTGACTGTGATTGATGGATTTTGTGTTTTTATTTACTGAGCTGACACTTTCTACCTATACCTTCAGACTCTGGCTCTCCTCAAGGCCAAATGGCCAAATGGAAGATATTTAATACCCTTACTGGTGATGGGATTCCCCTTAGAGTGGAGAAATTGTGCCCACACTCACACAGAGAACACACACAGCTGCCAAAGGGCTCTCCCTGCAGATGAGCCGGGTCATTTTTCATTGCTCCACCTCAGAGGAATCAGGCGTGCAGAAATGGAGCCCAGCTGCAACGAGCCAACACTATGGATTGATAAATCTTGACTGCAGAGTGCTGTGGAGGGGATAACAGTTCCTTTTGGCTCCACTATTAGTCAATTCTTCAAAATAGATGCTGGAGGAAGAAGAAGGAAAGTCTCAGTCTGCACTCTGCTCACTTTGTCACATCAGATCTCTCATCACCAGCTGCTTTTTAATTTAACTATTATTAATGATGCTCCCTCTATATGTCTGCCTACTTTATCTTTGTTTTTTCCCTCTTTTGTTCTCTTTTACCCTCCTCATACACTCCCCGTGTGAATTTTTTCCCTCTTTGTTTTATTGCTGAAACATGCATTTGTGTGGAGTAGGTGGAATGAGCAGAAGGTTTTTTTTTTATTTAAATGTAATTTCAAGTGTTTATCGACATTCTAGACCAAGATTCTCTTTGCTATCCTGGGATTATGATATTGTCATGAGCTTCTTTGAATTATATTGTGAGGGAATACTTTTCTGGGTACTTCTACTTTTTGTGTTACAGTGACTCCTCCTGCAAGCATCCTAGATTTCTGGCACAGTGTGCATGCAGAGTTGGCTGGGCTTTCTGAAACATTGTCATGACAACTTTTGTTTGCCTTCGGGGGAGAGGCTGGCACTCGGTACATATTTGAACATCCCAGTGTGGATGGACTGATAGGTACTTGTTTGTAAATTGAGTGATTTCTATGTGACCCAGCAAAAGTAAGGCTCTTTGAAAGCATAAAATTGTTACAAGAGTAAAAAATGCTGCATTGCAAGTGCATTGAACAATTTTGGCTTTTAATTATTCTAGTCATAAGTGTAAGTTAAGATACCATATTCAATATTTTTGTTTTATGGAAAATTGTTCACATACTTGTGTCTTCTATGTTTTATTTTTGGCAACAAAAATTATGTAATGTCCATGGAACAACAAAAATGAACCTATATATTTCTTTTATGAAGAACTTAGCACATCCTACACCTTAAAGGCCAACATTACAGCCTTTGGATGAAATAACTGGAATGTATTAAAACTGAGACAATTTAAATAGTGTCTACAATAATTTTTCACCATCTAGCAGTCACTAACATCAGTCTAAGGAAAGCTTGACACAGTCCTCACTTTCAGCTGTGAGATGTTTGAGGGGTTTCTTGCATGTCACCGGCAAGGTTCAATCAAATCGGGTCAGTTCCAGAGCACTAGGCATATTCCTCTGTGAATATCTGATCATCACCACCCACGTACATGCATATATACATTTAATCACACATGACGACAAAAATCAGCCAAGAACAAAACGTGCCAGGATTTTTTTCGCCTGTGCTTTTCTGCTATGTAGACCCCAGGGTACATGTTTAATTGGGTAGTGGAATGCATTAAAACTGTGACAGACAATTTAGAGAGAAGTATGCAGACAGTTTTATTTATTATTCAACAAGATAAATGAGTAGAGTGCTTGGTATTCTATTCAGTCAAAGGGTAGCAAACAGAGGCTGTCATAGCTTGACTGCTCGACTTCAGTCAGTGCCCTTGAGTTTGTGCCACAGGCTTTGTGTCCAACTTTGAGGGTGCAAGTGTGGGAGTAGGTCTACGTTGATATATGAAAACAAGCTAATACAGAAAACATTACAGTGAAGCAGAGGTCAAGAAGGAAGATTGTCCTAAACTTTAGGTTTTTGTCTATCCTAAGAGAGAAGCGTAGACATTTTACTGATTTATGTGTAACAATCATAGATAGTCTACATCACCGTGTCTCTGTGCATGCATTGCCGGTGGTATCAGTGAACACCGGGTCACTGGGGTCTACAGTGATTTCTCCCTGTATGAATTATAGATGAAGAGAGGAGGTGCAGGGGTAAGAGATCCTTCCCCTGTGAACGCCTCAAACAGCCCATCTACATCCTTGCAGATCAGCCCCAATAATCACTGAAGACTGTGTTTCATTTAGATAAAAGTCCAGAGTACATGACATCACTGTTACATGCTCGTCACAAAACACTGTGCTCACCTCATTAGTCTGTCTGGAGTGTGTTCACCCCTGCTACCTCAGCATCCCTTCAGTACCCTCTCTTGGGTTCCCAAGTCCGCTCAGATCTGTTTAATCAAAAATACCCAGAGGATGGAGAATACATTATGATAGGAATGCCTTTGTAGGCATTTAAAGAATGTGTAAGAGAAGAGGCATGATCAGGAGAGACAAAGTAACATCATAACACGACGTGCTCTCATGAAAATATAATTAAATTGAAGGAGACATGGGTGGTGCTCATGTGCAGATCCTTGAAGTTACAACAAGCTGCAGAGTCTGTGTGTGCACCAAAGTGGTGATTTTCACTTAGATGGACACACTGTGGCGCTGTGTCATAACGCTGTGCTCATGAAAGGCTTTTATGGGCTTAGATATAATCTCAGGAGACGTATGCTGTGGACTTGTTTGAATTATTATTATTTTTCTCCATTTTAAAAATACATCCAGGCACTGCATGAGTGGTTATGCACATCTATGTGACCCGGTATTTGTCTTACATTAGTGAAAGCAACAGAAACCATAGTCAAAACAAGATTATGGAACACATAAAGAATAAAATAGAGCATATGTAGACATGAAAACACTCCTGGTACAAGTACAGACTTTTTTATGGATGTGGTATAGCATTATCATTGCAGTAGGACATTCTAAAAACAGTCTTGTCATGTTTTACGCAGACAACATAGTTATTGCAAACTAGGATATAAAAACACCACAATTCAGGGAACACTTAATTAGTTATTTAAGAGCTTAATTAAATGGCATGAATAAACCTTATGACTTAGCTGTATCCCACCAATGCATAGACTTTAATCTTTGGGGGAGTAAAATGGGTTTTCAACCTCTGTCAATCAAAGGAGAAGGTAGATTAGGAAAAGTTGCCAACTTCATAAAAATTTCTACATGGAGGAATGAATTTTGCAGGTAATTTATATGGAAACTGCTATTAAAAGTTCATAAAATCATAAAGATGTCAATTTACACCAGTGTGGCCAGAGAAGAACATAAACGCTGCTAAGTGATAGCTTTTAACAAAAAATTATAATTAGCTAATATTTCATATCAGCAGGTCAAAACTTCCCAAGAATTGAAGATCAATAAACATTGCATCCAATAGGTTGCTACCAACCATTTAGGGTCTTCTGGTTTCAAATGGCTTAAAAATATGAATCAAACCAAATCCACCATACAAGGTGACTTCATTTACCATGCTGGAGACTTCAACATTTTACAGCAGTATCCTCAGTGAAAGTGTCTGAGTAGTATTTTAAAAGGGATAATCATCTCCATCTGTCAGTTTCACTCAGTGTTGTGATTCTATGTAAAAGCTGTTGTGGGGGGTTGTGGTCGAACTCTGGGAATGGAGGTTTGTTGTAAAATGAGAACAAAGCAGAGCTGAATACAGAAATATCTCCAGTTTGTTTGAAGAGCCAGTATGTTTCTGATTTTCAAAAGGGGCCTAACTGGAACCATATTTCTGTCCAAAGGACACTCGTGGGTAAGGAAGGGTGGAGTGCAGAGACACGTACACATGCATGAATGTGCACACTTGAACAAACAAAACAGATCTATCCCGGTTAGTCGTTTCTCCAGACATTCCTGGCTGCCTTTCCATGACCCTCCCTGCTCCTTTGCACTATGCCACCACCCGAAATGCAACATAACGAAGGCATTTCGTTATGTTTCTTTATTTGTATTATTATTATTAATAGAGCCCATTGAATTGTCTTGTGCTTTTATGTGCCTTCTATTTTTAATCTCACCTGCAGCACACAGGTTGTGGGAGCTGTACCGTTAATAGCACTGACAAGCCTCTTCAACTCTGGAAATCTCGTCATAAATTGCATCATGAGACTGTGTGTATCAGACTCTGTGCTTGCTTGGAGTGTGAGGAGCTTGAAATTGTTTATTTAGCCTCCATAAATATGGAGGGAAAGCAGACAATTGAAGGCAGAGCAACTCGGAGCGTGTCAGTCTCAGCTGCCTACCGCAGCGTCCCGCAGACAGGGTTCAAGGGATTCCTCATACTGCCTCAATTAACCGTTCTGTTGTGTTTATATTATGCTTCACCGTTAGAAGTTAACTTTTTGAGGAAAGATCATGAGCCGTATTGACCCACCACGACTGCTATGTGCTCCCATTGTTAATACCAGCTCACCATTCAGATATTTCCACTCTGGACACGATCTTCTGTTGAAATATACCAGATCAGCACCTCATTACAACCGCAGTCTAGCCAAAAATAGAAGTCCACTGGCTCCATAACAAAAGTCAGTCACAACTGTTAGTCATTCACCCTAATACTGCCTGCAGGTCATGGAAAAGGCAGGCAGGGAATAATAAGGATAGAGGGTTAAACACTGAAAAGATTGGATTCTCAAAATTGGAGGCATTTTTTACAGTTCCTTCCACCCGTGCTTCCTGCCTTTCTTTCCTCCCTGTTGAAGTTGCTGAATTTGCCTCCTCTCACTCAGACTCCAACTCTTATCCATTTCAAACAGGAACTACGATCCATCAGCTCACTTTGGCTTTTTCCCCCTGTCCTCACAAGCCTTGTCCCATTTCCCCACAGAGAACTTTTCCCTCATTCCCCCCCACCCCCATCTTTCTCCATTTAACAACTGGGTCCTTGTCAAATAAAACCAAGGAAGCTACTAATAAAAGTGGAGATATGTATTTAGTTGGTGAATGAAAAAGAGAAGTCGGTGTTTATATTAAAGCCAAAGAAAGAGTCATCTGGAGATGTTTAACTTGGACAGGCCAGTTTCCGGTGTCTGGAGCAGGCCAAAAATATCCAGAAACAGAAAAATCCATCAAGGGGTGGGAGGATACTCCTCCTCATTTCTCATGTGACCTGCAACATTTAGCAAACTAAGCTGAAATTTGGGATTGCAGAACGCTCTATGGCAGCGACAGCATGCAAAGAACATTAAATTTAACTGTCTTATTGCGTAACGTCAGAGAAGGAAATGTTTCTGGTGAAGATTAAGTCCAAATTTCAGACATGTTGCAACTTTATTTGGTTGAAACGAATGAGTCTAAGAAGGCAAACAAATAAACTGGTCTCTGATGCTGCATGCTTTACATATGGCCTTGCACTGTTTTCCTAAGACGTCATTTTCATATATGTAAAAGACTTCTCGAGTTATTCAGACAAGCTTGTGTAGTCATACAGGCATAAACTTGCTTCTATCCTACACGTTTCTATTTATTTGTCATACCTTCGATGCACCTAAAACTGGTTGTATTTTGGCATTTTCCCATCTTGTGGTTTCAACGGCTCCTGCACAGCTGTGTAAGGGGAAAACAAGTGCCCAATTTAGGCTACAGGAAAAAAAGAAAAAAAAATCTCAGACTAACGGCTGCAGTGGGATGAAGGCCAGTATTTAGCTCTAACCTGAGAGCAGGATCTGTGTTTTGGTGTAGACAGGACAAAATGAGGTTGAATTCTCAGCCAGTGAAGAAGCAGACTGTGTGCATCGTAAACAACTCTGATCCGGTGGCTGTTTTTGAAATGGAAAACAAAAGGTTTTACTGAGAAAGGACAACGTTTTACTGAGAATGGCACAAGTGCTAATACGTTAGCTGTCAGATGCAAGGCTAGGTTCACCACATAGTTTTACATGATATTGCTGTTGACACTGATGTTAGTGTCTGAGGTGTGTTTCCTTTTTGGCAGTAAATTAAACTTTTATTTTGCAGTTTTTTCAGTTTTTTTTTTTTTAATTTTCCAAGAAGATGCAGGGGAGTGTCAGGACTGAATTTGATATAGTACCTTATATAATCAATTATACTCATTTTGCCCATAGGAATTTTAGCCCAGTTTTATTTTCTATTGGGATTAAGAAAAATGTTTACAATATTATTTTCAATTAATTATATGCAATTAGCAATGTGTGTATGTACCCTAACTCTACTTTACTAAACTTTGCTTCATATAGAGGGTCTAGACCAGAGATTCTTAACCTTTTTTGAGGTACCGAACCCACCAGTTTCATATGCGCATTCACTGAACCATTCTGTAGTGATAAATTAAAATGTTTTTTTTCCCCAATTGGTGTTTCCCCAAGACACTAATTCTTCTCAAAAGGTAGAGTCTGTAAGAACAGTTCTTAAAAATATAGTCAGTGTTTTCAGCAAAGTTGAAATTTTAAATACCCAAAGTATTTAAAATTTGCCACAGTTTCAACAGGTTGGCCATCGAGAGAAACTGGAACCACTTTAAGGTCTTGTTTATATCATTTAATTAGCTCTATGTTCTTAAGATAATGAAAAATTAATAATAAATAATAAAGACTTTGCGTTATTCTAATTTATTAATGTAATTATATTAGTTGTGTTACCACCCCCACGCCACTAGAGGCAGTAGGAACCCGGAAAAGATGCGACTAAGGAGCAGATTTAGAAGTACATGGAAAGCTACTGAATTTTGTAAAAACTGTGAGCTTTGCTGAAGTAATTAAAGACTAAAGTTCAAATCTATGCTGAGAGTGAAGCTCCTTCAATCAGTGATCCTCTGCAGCAAGTGATGGCAAAGCGCCATCACAACTTTACACAAGTGTGTCTTTACCTCCGCGGCAGAAGCTCCGCCGAACCCCTGAGACTGACTCACCGAAACCCTGGGGTTCGATCGAACCCAAGTTAAGAACCAGTGGTCTAGACTCTCAGCTATGGAGAAACGATTGCTTCCTGTAGGCATGGACTCTGTTGAAGTTTAACATTTTACCCAATCGCTAATGTTTGTTTGTGAGGTATGTAAAGCGCAATTTGGACACTATGTAGCTTACCGGAAATTAACTGCGTTGTTGACAGCCATTCTCTACTCCTGCCAAGAGAGAAATGCCAATCTGAACAAAATGGCCGTTAATGTTGATTCAAAATTTGGACGCGTGGAAAGGAGGTACTGAATGGCTCTGTTCACTTTTTCCACTGCCATTGCTGACTTCATGTAGACGGCGCAGAAAATCGACGTCATCTTTCGCAACTTCGTCCTCTTCGCTGATTGGCCCGGTACAAATTGTACGGGAGGGGATTCACACGACCGCCAAAAGACTCGGTCATTAGAGCGGCATAGTGCAGGAAGGCAATTACTAAGCTAAGCCTCCTAAACGGAGACATTAATCCAACAACTACCGATGTCCTTTTTAATCAATATTTTTTTAAAAAATACAAATGAAATTCAGTGTAGTTTAGGAGGCTACTTTTGTCTTTCTTTTTTTTCCCCCAATACTCCAAACTATGTAAATTGTAATTAAACCTGGTTGTTATTTTAGTCATGTAAACGTCAGACTTGGTCCTCTGCAGACTCATTTGTCTGGGTGTGTGAGCACACACCTCTACACACACACACCTCTACACACACACACACCTCTACACACACTCTCTACACACACACACTGCACAAAAAGGTCTGCAGTTTCTCATGGCTGAGAGCCGCTGCAGAAAATTCCCCCTCATCTCCTCCTCTCCCCGCCCCCACATCTTGCCTCCATTATTCCCGTGTTTTTGGAGCAACCTCCGGTGACAACGAGAAGCATCGCTGACAACCGCTCGCATTTTTTTTCCTCCCCCAAGCCACGCTCCCTCTTCCCTGCGCCCCTGCAGCTCTTTGACCGTTGGTACGGTCTCCCGGTTCTCCGGTTCTCCGGTGCGCCGTGCCGCCGCCGCCGCCGCCGCCGGTATAGCGGGGGCTGCCTGACCGGAGGAGGTGGAGGGAACCAGCAGCGTCAGGCTCTGTTTTCCGAAGGAGGGATGAGAGAGAAGCCAGCCTCCACTGACTTAATTAGCGCCTAGTTGAAAATATTTTTTTAAGTTGGAATGGGGAAGAATACATGAGGCTGCACTGCTATAGGACACAGACAGCTTGTAACTAACGTTAACTAATGGGCTCAAACATGGATGCTGATGTGTCTCCTCCTCTAGGCCGGCCAGGAAAACGGATGTTTTTCGATGATTTTGTGGCTGGAACTCGACTCGTCTCTTTCTGGGATTAATACTCCAGGTTTTTCCTGTCTCTTTTGGTACAAGCGTTTCTGTTGGAACCTCGCAGGAAGCTTTTGTTAGCAAGGTAATGTGGTAATAACGTCCCTTTCTGTCGCAGATAGTCTCCAAGCAGCATCCCCTGTTTACTGTCTGTGTGTGTAGCTGCTATTTTGGTGTCAGCTTCAGGGAAATTATGAAACACTTCGAACATGTGTACGTTAAACGGCATTTCATGTCTATGCTCTTGTTGTCAAATGTTGCTTTCGAGGGTGAGTGTTTACTCATTTCTGTCAAGTAATGGCTGAGAAATGGACCACTGACCAGGATGAGGTGATGTAGCTTCTACATGCTTGTCACAATCAGGATTCACTGCACATTTTTGATGTGAGCAAAGTTAAGATGCTATGAGTGCTCAGTTAATCTAAAATGTAAAAAAAGTCCATCTAATAATGTAATCTTTTATAGCTTTGTGGCATCAATAATTAGAAATATGCCTAGTATTGTTATTTAGTAAGAGCAGGGTATTAATAAAGACTTAATTGCATTTGATTTGGTTGTGGATAGTAGATTAGGACCATGTGTCCAATACCACAAGACATTTTATTAAAGTAAAACCAGTAGGGGGGCTGTTTCTGGTAGATTGGACCCCCTAATTTAAGCCTCAGGGCAGAGATTTGTTACCTTGACATTAAGGTTTTCACTTTTCCCAGGTCCTTGGAGCTGATTGCCAGTGTGTGTGTGTGTGTGTGTGTGTGTGTGTGTGTGTGTGTGTGTGTGTGTGTGTGTGTGTGTGTGTGTGTGTGTCTGCATTGCAGTTTACACACTACACTTTTCAGTCGTTTTTCAAGTAACTACTCATATTCAGTCTGATTTTGTATGGTCCTTTAATTTGATTATGACTTCTGCTTTGCCAACAGAATTGCCCTTCATTGCAGGTAGATTAGAGTGAAGCAAGGTTCAAAAAAGTAAAAACAAAAATGGTGTACATGTCACTGACTGTGTGCACAGGTGCACCCAATCTAAGCCATCAAACCACATGGGAGCAGTGTGTGTGTGTGTGTGTGTGTGTGTGTGTGTGTGTGTGTGTGTGTGTGTGTGTGTGTGTGTGTGTGTGTGAGGGGGAGGTAGACCCAGTGGACATTTGCTCAGAGCATTGAGGACAGCTCACACTGAGCTGAGAAATAAGACATCTAAACGGCAGTTCTCTCCCTTCCTTTTTCCTGTCGTCTCTTTGCTAAATCTCACTCTCAAGCCTGACACTATTACGCAAGCAGAGATGAACTGTGAGAAAGTAGAAATGTGGTTTGGTTTAGCTCTTATAGTAGTGATGTTTTTGACACACCCTTACTAAATTGCATATGCCCCAGGTGCCCTCCTGGGGAGGAGTTACAAACCAGTTGCACGGTTGTCGTGTTGATCTGTGTTTTGAAAAGTCTTCTCACCAATTACTTGAGCTATTGTTGTTGTTGTTGTTGTTTTTCTTTCCTTTTTCCTCATGCACTGTCCTCCACCCCACTGCATCCCCATCTTCCAGATGTGAAGGAAATGTGGGAGTAACTGGACGCTGTTTGTGGTCCTTGGGGTGCCCGCTTCCTGTTAAATCGTGGAGAAACTCCACATGTGCTGGAAGCAGCAGGATACAGATACACATAGGCAGAAGCATGCACTTCACACTTCTTTGAGAGTTGGTTCATTTGAACTGTGGTTGCTGATTTAAAATTCTGCTCAGATTTTTTTTTTTTTTTAGTCTTTGGTTTGTTTGGCTTTCAGTGTACAATGCAAACCTTTCTAGCAGGTTTGTGCAGTTGGCTTTATCTACTGAACATACTTGCTGCAAATTGTTGTTTACCACAGTCGGTGGTGTCTTCTTTGCACCTGTGTCACTGTTTACATTTGAACTTGGCACACAGAGATATACAGTAGATATATCTTTGTCTCTGCAGTTCAGCAAACCTGATGTCAGCAACACAGACAAACACTCCTGTGAGCTTTGTCAGCATCACATACTTTAACTCTACAGTTTTTTAACTGTGCTTGCTAGTGTACTGATGGGTAATGGATTTCCTGCTCGCGGAGGAATGTTAAAAATGTGCGAGAAGGACAGAGAGTAGGATACCGTCTCTGTGTAGTTCAGATAACCTTGTTAAAACTTCACTGAGATACTGCACAGACACAACGTTTTCAGTTTGTGCCCCAGGTTGCAACAAGTTGCTCTGCTTGGTGTTCAGGCTGTTGATGTTTAATACACTGAAGTATGTGGACAAGTAGATATAAAATACACTTTTAATTCAGCGATTGGTTGATGAAATCTCTTTTGTCGAGTTACACATTTTAATTCCAGTCATTTGCTGGAGTCACAGTTTAGTCGTACGATGTAATGCATGTAATTTCATCAGTCCACAGTACTTACTTCGATGCACTTTTGTGACTGTTATAAGAATCAGATAGGTTGTGGGACATATATCTTGATATGGAAATCTATT
This sequence comes from Micropoecilia bifurca, assembly GCA_903067075.1. Lineage (NCBI taxonomy): Eukaryota > Metazoa > Chordata > Actinopteri > Cyprinodontiformes > Poeciliidae > Micropoecilia > Micropoecilia bifurca. Next base: position 21,705 of record CAEGAF010016568.1, read on the forward strand.
TACTCCATTAAGTACCATACAGCACATTTTTTTCACTGATTTCATTTAGTTTCTAGAAATAAATTTATCAGTCGAAATTAGACTTGGAAGATTAGACCTCAATGAAAATCAGACATTAAGTTTAGAAAGCCTGATCTGCACATTTGAATTATTAATTTTTCTTAAAGATATAGAACATAATTTTGAATAAAATAATGCAATCATTACTGATAATGATTGCATTACTTCTTTCATATTTTATACGACACATGACTTTACATATTAGTTTCTATAACAAACACACACTAAATACAGACTTATTGTGTAAACTGATGCCCTCAAATCTGACAACTCCAGAAAAAGGAAAGTATCCCAATTATCACAGTTATTTTCTGAGCCAACTTAGGATATCAGTATTTTGTGCTTGAATGTCTGGACTGCTAAAATGTCTCAAAGTATATAATTTTGAAATGAGTAAAGAGTTTATTTATAAGCAGCAAAAGTAAAAGCAAATTTGTGTTTTGTTTTTTATCTTTCCCAGATGACAGAGGGAAGGCGGTGTCAGGTCCATCTACTGGACGACAGGAAACTGGAGCTCCTTGTACAGGTGAGTTCCTCTTCTTTTTTTACTGTTTTACAGATGCTCATTTATTTTAACACAATAGAGATGCGGTTCTCGATGTCTTAAGAGGTTTGACTATTGCTGACTAAGGGAAATTTGGTGAGCAGTAGGTGACACTGCACTTTCCTCCTGCTCATCTGATCTCTCTGTTCTTGGCAGAAGATGAACACTGCAACACCGATTCGATCCTTTGAGAGTTATTCTTCAGCTCTCATCCGTCCTGTTCTTGCATTTCTTCCCTTCCTTGAGGTTAAATTTGTGTCTTGTTGATTGCTGATCACTTCCATTTTCTCTTCTTGCTTGCTGGCTGAAAAGACTAAAGTATATTCCGTTTGACTCGCTGTCGACTGGCTGTTACCTGATTTCTGTGGGAAGACTTAAAAAAAAAATCAAAGAATTTCTCTGGAAAAGCAAATGTAAGATGAATGCTAAGGAATGGAGAGAAAGGAGATGACACTGAGGGATGAAAATAGAGTGGAGAAAATGAAAGGCAGGGCTGAGGATAGGTCTGCTGACTTTCTGATTTGATTACTCTGCCAGAACTGATCCGCTCTTTTAAATTGGTAGTTTGTTCTGCTGCTCTCCCTCTTACTGTCGCTCTGTATTCCTGACTTAACCTCTCATCACTCTCCATACCATACCACTACCACAGTTTGTCATTCTCATCTGATTTTCTGTATAGTCTCTCACTGGAAATACCACTTATTTTTCATACTGTTCTCTTGTTATTCTCTTTACGATTAGAAGTGATCACTTTCCTACAAACATAACTTTTAAGTAGCATGTAAGCAGGCCCCATTACAGATATCTAAAGGATTAAAATGTCTTCTTTGCCTTCAGGGTATATATAGTAGCGTGGAACTACAATTAGCATTAAGAAGGAATGAGACAAAGGACTGAAATATTGATTTAAAAAAAACAGTTCTCCCTTTTTCTATTCCTTTTGTGTCTCTTTGTTGGGTGAATGTTTTGTAGTTTTGTTGGACCATTTAATGAACTAAGAAAACTTGAGTTAGAAACATTGCTGTTACTTTACAATAGAAGCATTACAAACAGTTGACTATTTATGCAACCAAGAACCTCACTGACATAGGAAATTCTTTGTTCCTCCTATGAATGAAGTTTCATCCACTTCACTATATCCTGCTCCCACAGATGCCATGTTTTGTCACACTTTACACTAAAAACTGGAATGTTTGACCATTCTGTCGTCTAGTCATTGGCTTTTCATGCAACTCATTTTTATTTCCCTACAATGCTCTGTCTGGAATTTCTTCAATTGAGCTCAGTTTCTCAGTGGACTGACCAGTGAATTATGATGATGATTTTCTGTGCCGTTTTGAACCGTAGTCTGTGATGGTTGCAGTTTGGCAATAGCACTGGAGGAAGTGAACAAACCCATCCAGTCCGTGTTGGTCATGCTTTCAAATATTTTCGGGAAGCTTTGTAACGTGGCTTCCTTCACGGCTGATCTGGTGCTTTACATGCATCACAGCCAAATTTTTGCGATTGGGTAAAATCAAATTTACTTGTTTAAAACTTCCAACAGTCACCTCAATCAAGCAATCATTTCTCAGCAGCTCAGAACAAGAAGCTGATTTTTAACAAATCTCTCATTCTTCTATGCAAAATTGCTAAAGCTCTATCAAGGTGTGTAGTATCTTTGTACATAATTTTTTAAGTCTGGATTTTACCTGGGTCATCCCAATGCATGAATATGCTTTACATTATCGCTGTTGTTCACTCTTTACTGTAGTTGCCCTGCAAGAATGTGAACCTCCACCACAGTATCAAGTATTTTGCTCCCCCCTTAGGTCCATCTTTCCCTAAAGTATATAGCTGCTCTTGCTATCTGTTACGGTGGAGATTATGTGCTCACCAGTATGCAAAGTGTTAGTTTTGTGCTACATCATTTTGCATGTAAGACAAAAAGGTTTAATGTTGGTCTACTCTAACCAGAGCACCCTCTGCCAAATAGTTGATGTTATTTATTCAGAAATGTTCCCTTCACAGAACAAGTGTATTTATACACACAGGTCGACTACCACTGCCGTCACAAGTGAAGGAAGTGGTAGATTTTTATTTAGAGGGATCAGAGCAAAAGGGGGTTAATAGCAACACATATCATAATATTTAGATATTTTGGATACAAAAATTTGAAAATTATTATCTCAACATAATAACTAAAGTTAATAGATGCAACTTAACAATATTTGGAGAATTTCAAGGTGGTATGAATACTCCAGCATACAGCGTAGGACTCCAAGGATGCCACTGATAAGTAATCTCTGTTACTGAATCATAAATCTGAGCAGCTCTGAAGGTACCAAGGGGGAAAGAGGCTGTTTGCTCAGACAGAGCAGCAACTTGCTGCCAACAAGGCAACTAAACTACATTTGTGTGTTTATAAGTTGTCTATTGGTAGTCTTGAGTGTGTCTCCTCCTCACACTCAGAGCCCTGTAATTCTCACACTGTTAATTACCCGTGATGCTGAGAAGGCACAGGCTGAATGTCTATTAGAGGTAATGCTGTCTAAGCTAGCAAGGAGATGTTCCATCTGATGAAAGGCTTCTGTGTTTGTGGGTCTGTGTTAGTGTGTGTGTGTGTTGCCTGTCATTCACTGTCCATATCACTGTTGGTATCTCTCACCATTACATTAAACATCTGATACGTTCAGGGCCACAAATCAAATTCAGAGCATGCTTGTGGAAAAAGATTGATATTGTCACCTTGCGAGGAACCCAAACTCAATTTAGCTGTCATTTGCTTAGGACCGGAATCCACAGTGTGCTTGGTATTTGTATCAATGTGGAGACACAAAGCACCACAAAACTCTCAGCAGCACTGTTGGTGCTTCTTTTCATCATTACTTATTTATCCTTCATGTTTAACAGTATAGTGGGTGTTTTTCTTCTTCTCTGTTTCATTTTTCCAACTGTGCACTCATGTGTTTACTAATGTGGCTTTGCCTCCCTACTTGCTGCCATGGGGTTGGGGTTGTTTAAATGGTGCTGTTGCCAAGGCAGTCTACTGTTGTGTGGTAATGAGAGACCACCTCATTGTCTCTCAGACTCAACCAAAACATGTATTACTGCTAATACTGTAAAGATACCCTCCTTCCAAACCATAAACATTTGAAATGTGTTGAGCCTCTCAAAGAGTATTCTGTTGATCTGCTATTTGGGGAAATAATAGTGCCAATCAAGATGTGGAGGGAAGTACCAATTTATGTTGAGTCTCACATACCATACTTAAACCCCACAGTCAGTGCTCAGAATAAATAGCTGTTCAATTTCCTCTTTGTTTAGAAAAAGAAAAACGAAAAATGAAAGCATTGCTTCATAACCTTTCTTTTAAGAAGAAGTGGAGTATGTGAAGTACTTCCAAGTATGAATTATCTTCCAGTAGACAATCAGTTGGTGTCAGAGAATCATGCTAAAATTCTCTTGACAATTAAGGAAACTGCTTCTCGTATAAGATATTTTTGGGATCTTTGTATTTAAGTGTCATTCTCTGCACTTGTTATGATCCTGGGACCCAGAGACGAAGGGCAAACATTGTGAATCAAGTTCCTTGAACTTAAGTAAAGCTTTTTTCAGGCTACATCTCAAATGCAGTGTGTAGAGTCGTCGTTAGAAGAAAGCATGCCTCCCATGAACATGATGGATTTGACATATTTTGTCAATATCTGAAGATTTGAGGTTTTTCTTCATCTTTGTGTAATAAATACTCACATGTTGGACGGAATACGTTGTGTGTGGTCTTGTTAGCTTGTGGTTAGATTGAATAAATTGTAGAACCTGTTTTGACAGAGGATGCTGTTGTATGTTTTTGCAGTGCTAGTTTCACTCAGATACACAGTATCAGAGGAACTGCCCACTTTAGCTGCACAAAAAAATCATGCAATGCTGGTACTATAGGTAGATATTGTAATAATTATATTAGTTGGGATTTCAACATTTTCACCCTTCTTGTTTTTCTGTGTGTCTTCAGCAGTCTATGACAATAGTTTCTTTTTCATTGTAATCTGTTAGGTATGAGCATCTATTCCTTATGAGACTACATTCATCATGCTGAATGTCTTCTTGGCTTCCAACTAAACAAAGTTAAATGTACCTTAAATTTTATTATAATGTATCATTATGCAATCTAATTGGAAAAGGCAAAATTTCAGGTTTTTACTTTTTAGGTTACATCTTATTGAAAACCTTATAATAGTTACCGAATATACAGTTATCATCTTTCATCGTGTTACATTATGTTCAACTTTATTCTTATAATTGCATGTATAAGGCACAGCGAATGTCTATGTTATCTTCATCTTAACCTCTCTTCTTTAATTCTTATCTCTCAAGAGGCTTTTTGTGTAGAAGATTAACAGTAATAACAGTAGGCATCATTCCTTTATTGGATCTAGGTCAGTGCAGATGTTTAAGTGTGTACTGGTGTGTGTGTGTGTGTGTGTGTGTGTGTGTGTGTGTGTGTGTGTGTGTGTGTGTGTGTGTGTGTGTGTGTGTGTGTTTGGGCCGTATGACATCACCTCCTTCTCTCTGAATAGCTCTTAGTAGCTTCTGACACTAAACCTAGCGGTGCAGTGAATGGATTAGAGGAGGTTATTGAAACCTCGCTCTTCTGCACTTTAATGTATTTGTATGGAGTTTTTTTGATATGTATGCATTATTTTTAGAGAGGATATATCCATCATGTTTTTTTTCACAAATATTGTAACACATGTTTTCCTTCTGTGCTTAGAGTGATGAGTGTTTGGGTTTAGATGTGTGTATGTGTATGGAGCTGTGTGTATGAATGTACTCAGTGAGGCACACCCATGGTTAACCTCAGGGTTGGGCGTACTGTTACTCAGGATGTGACAAACCAGTCAGCACATGGCATTTGTCCCACTCCTCTGCTTCACTCCAAGATCATCCCGCTCCTTTTTTGTGTGATGACAAATAAATGTTTTTCCTCACATATAGCATCGGCATCACTTCACTGGATTAGCTATTGTGCTAGCTGCAGCCATGATTGCAACACAGTGATTCAGCTTTAAAGCATGACGCTGCAGTGGAGGTGTGTGGGTCAGAGAAAAGAGTAGAGAGAAGGATGGGGAGGGCAAGGCACCTGCATTGTCAGCAGCATCTACAAACTCCATCCATCTTTTTGTGCTCCCCCCTCCCTCTCCTTTACTTGTGTTCTCACAGCAGCTCATTTACTCTTTCCCCTGGTGTTTTTTGAATTGCATAGTCATTGCTCTAAATCAATAGCTGAAATGGCATCTACATTAAGCTGAGCCATGTACTTATTTCATTTAATCTATTAAGTGATAAATCACAATACTCACAGATATATGGTAAGTCATGACTGACAAAGGCAATCATAATTGAGCCCAAAATTGTGTGTGTTTTTTTATTCTCTCTGCAGCCCAAACTGATGGCAAAGGACTTGCTGGACCTTGTGGCTTCCCACTTCAACCTCAAAGAGAAGGAATACTTTGGAATTGCATATACAGATGAAACGTAAGCATATTCAAAAATATCTGGCTAAGTCTTACTGTTAAGTATTTTTCAGGGCTGGATTTAAATGGGAGTGTTGTTGTTTTTTAATTGCCTCTAAACCTGGCCACTGTAGAAATATCTGGAATAAATTCATACTGAGGTCCTGCATTATACTTACAAATGTTGAGCCTTAGAAGTAGTAAAAACTCCAGAAAAAAATAGAATTTTGACTAATGTGCATTGACCTTGAACACATCCTAATGTAATTCTGCAATGTAACTACATGTACATTTAGCTGTTTACAGTGGAACTAGAAAAATTGTACCATTATAAAGTATTATTTTATTTGTGTAAATATATATATTTTGTTGGTTTTTTTAAATAAAGCCAAATGGACAGATAGTATATATTTATATTACAATTATTTTAGTCAATCAGAACTGATTTTTGTATTTTCAGTCAGTGCATTTTTTTTACACTTGATGAAAAGTAAATCCCCTTTAAGATAAAACGTTTAATGTAAAAACTTAACTCAAAGAAGATATGGAATATAGTGAGTGTATTGTTGCAATCTCTGAAAAAGTAAGTATAAAATAAAGAATTTATAAATAATATGAACACTAATTAAATATTTTCTACCAAACAAGTTGATGGAGCAGGCCTCTTTGTTATGAAATGCACCAGCGGTATGGCATGGCATTAATGCTTTTAGGTTTTTTCTTTTGAATGTAGAAGATTGCTTTTGAATTGCAAAAGTGACATTCAAATTAGTTGTACTTTGTGGCCTAGAAGGACAAAGCACAAAGGCATAATAGCCATGCAAATATATCAGTGATTTACTTACTCACAAACATCAGGTTTATTTCTTTTTGTTTTTCATGTTCTTTGCTTACGTGCAAATTTTGATGTCAAGTAGGATTGACCCCACTGCCCATTGACACATGTGTGACAGACACTGTTAGTTACATAAACCCAGCAAAGTAACATCAGCTGTCCACTGGAGGAATCCCATCATATGCAGATTTGTTATTTTTGTCCACAGAGAGAGAGAGAGAGAGAGCAGACAATTCAGCTCATGCTGTTCAGCTGTCAAGAAGGGTAGGGTTGTGTTTGGTGGGAGGAGGGACCAATGACAGGAGAGAGAAGGAGGGTAGATGTTGCTCTGGAGACCATGTAGGGTTACCAGGGTGACAAGCCGTCACTGCAGTTTTTCTCTCAGTTGGAAACAGAAGGAGAAAAGTGAGAAGGGAAATGTCTTACCTTCCCAACTTCCTTAACATTCTTACATTCACCTTAGCTTAAAAGTAATTGTGTATTGCATGAACCTCAACACATGTCAGGTTGCAACTTGTTGGCTTTATTTTACATGTTGAGAAACTTGCATTCTTCAGTCAGAACCTTCCAGAAGAAAAGCTAAGTTTTTACCATTTATAATGCTGCCATATTTAGATAAAGCTGATAATTTTAGGTGATGAATTGCTGTAAAATAAGTTTGTAAACAAATCCTGGTTTGCCACTCTTGTCTATTGTGCCATTCTTTAAAATTCTTAAGGCACAGCATGTTGGGCAAAAGGCTCATATTGTCTTGTTCAAATATTTAAGAATATCTCTGAAAGTCTTAAAGGGCAATTTAGTTTAATATGTTTAATCAGGTAATTACAATCCCACATGTTTTGCGTGGAAATTTTAACTTTGTGAAGAGATGTTAAGGTGATTACTCTAACTGTAGGTTTAAAAAAAAGTCAGAAGGAGCTCAGTGAAAGAGGATAAAGAAAATATTCATGTTCTAAAAAGATTTGTCTGCAGCTCACTTTACTGTTGAATAACCTGGAGAATTACTGGCAGTTCATTTGTTTGATTTGTTTGTATCTGCATTGAAATAAAATTATATTCAAATAGCTAGATAGGTAGATAAACCATGATATTTAGTTTTATTACAGTCTGATGGATGAACACCTGTGATTAATGGCATTGACTGGTTGTTTTTGTCTTCAGGGGCCACTTCAGTTGGCTTCAGCTGGACCGGCGGGTATTAGAGCATGAATTCCCTAAAAAGGCTGGTCCTATTGTTCTCTACTTCTGTGTCAGGTGAGTCTCTTTTTCATCTTCTAATTAGCCCTGTGGAAAAAGAAGAGATGACTGTGTGTGTTAGCATATGTGTGCATTTGTGCATGCACATACACTAGATTCATGAATTGCAGGAACGGATTAATAAGATTAGTTATGAAATAGCTTTGACCTCGGTGCTTAACTCCCGCCACAGGGTCTCTCAGCCAATCATGAGCCTCTTAAACCTCATCAGTATGCTTTGCATGGTAATCTTATGCAAATTACCTTGTGGAACCAAGAATACACTTTAAAAGAAGGCAAAAAATTTGAAATATAGGAAATTATCAAATAGATTTTATGATCAGACACATTATTTAGCACAGATAAGATCAGCCAAAATCAATGTTTTTCAGCCATGAATAATCTTTTTAAGGTCATGCAACAAGATCTCAGTTAAACATTCTAAAACCTTCATTATTATTTTTTTGTTGTTGTTTAGACGTAGACTTACTGGTGCCCTCTGGATCTTTGTCCTGTGGCAAAACCCAGGTGTGCTTGAGCTTAAGACCACAAACTGAGGGGCAGATAGTCTATTTTAAAATGTTCTCGCCTCTCCTAGGAAGATTCACCACTAATCTGTTTTCTCTATTTTTGGATAACCCTGACTTTGGCTTACTAGAATCTCCTCAAAACCTAGAAAAAGTTTTGTAGCCCCCACCAAGTTGATAGTGTTTTATTTCCTATTTTTAGATGGGGACTGGTTTATTGTATTTTAGCTTAGTTGCTGTTGTTAGAGAGGTTTGTTTTTTTTTCATAACCTACAGGTGACGCAGTTAACAGCTCTGGATTTGACTGGAGAAGCTGAACTTAGCTGTTTGGTTAATCACAGTTACTTTGTAAGTACATATGTAACTCTGGGAAAAGGAAAATCTGAATAAATCAGGTAGGGCGCAAATACTTTCTCACAGTGCTGGATATAGATCTAACCTATTTTGTAGGTTTTTCCTGTACGATATTTAAAACTAGAAAAGAGAAATGTTGATTGAAATATAATCACAAACAGAAAAGCGTAAAAGTGAAACTGTTTGTCCTGGTATACCTTTTGTGTCAGAGGTCCAACCCAAATAGTAGTCTTAGTTAAAATCATACCTAGTAGCCTGATGCATTTTAATGACCTTGAACAGTGTTATTGTTTAGATATTTCCAGGATGACATTTACAACACAGCTAATGACACAATGAGCCTGCTGTGCACCATAGCCCCATTCTCTGCACATGCTCATATTTAGAGAACAATGTCTTTGGCACACAATGCAACTGTGATGGGGTTTAAATGTGCAGATTTCATTGATAACTGCTGACTCGAGACCCTGTCTGTATCAAATGTCAGGCACTGAATAGTTTTAAACAACCAAGTGTGTATGTGGCGGTGGCAGGTTGGGCAGGTTGAAGGATGAGGGTCTCTCTTTGTGTATTTACATAGACTAATAGGTGTTTGAGGTTGGGGTGGGGATGCTGTGAACTTTGACTCCATTTTGAGGCTGCGTCCCCCTTTTCCTCCCAACACAGTTCAAGCCAGTCGCTAACCTCAATCTCTGAGAATGTCACACTGGGTGAAACCTCTTTCAAATACTTCCCAGCCGCATTTTTTACATTTATTCAGTGGACATGCACACTCCAGAGAATGCTTGAAAAGCAATCATCCCAAATGTCAGACCTTTATCTATTATCAGTCTCACCATATAGTCCAATGAGCACAATTTTCTGGGATTTGTGTCTTTCTCTGTGCCTGAACGTTACACACTTTGCATGCTTATGGGGTATTTATGTTTTGTTTGCTGTAGCTTTATGTTGTTTTTCTCTTTGAAGAACCTCGAATAATGCGTTACAACATTTTATTTCCCTATGGGATTAGTAATTTTTTTTATTTAATTGAATAAATGTGCAGCATGCCTACCTCAGGAGGTGATCTTGTTATGTGTCTCATTTGCACTGTGGCTTTAATTAAATGTTCACACAGAATATTGACGTAGCTCCTCTCATTCTCTCTTGCTGCTCAATAAGTAAAGCGATTCAAAACCCTCAACTATTGATGTCCACTGCAACCTTTCACACTCGATGCCTATACGCACTCATTCACATCTACCCACCGATTCAAAAGTACTGACAGCTATGTTCTTAGTTCTCATTATACATGCCTATCCCACTGACATAGTTCTCTTCTTTTAGGCGGAAGGTGGGGAGGATCACCATCAATTAAGTTTAGACATTGGTCATTCTGAAACATGATTATTCTTTAATCTTAAACAAGTCAGTGGAGCTTTCACTGTATGTTTAAGGTCACTGTCCTATTGCGGCATGTAGCAGGTTTTCCTCCTGGACTGTCCTGGATTTAGTTCCATACATTTTCCCATAAATTCAAACAAGCTTCAATGTCCATGTTGAAGAAAATCATTCCTATAGCATAAAGCTGCTACTGTCAGCTTGGCATGGGTCAAACACATGCCTGGGACACCATCTTGTCCCATTCAGTTTGCAGTAAACATTTGCCAAAATTACATATATAGCATCACAAAAAATGCATTGAATGAACTTCTCTTGACATTCAGAATTATGTTGGAGTTACAATGGCCGCACAAATGAGCACAAGCGAAATGCAACAATCAGGATTTCCATGTTTGTTTTCATGCTGGGTCTGTCCTCCGTCCCGCCCCTGTCGTTTCTGTCCAGTGGGAGCAATGATCGGCACCCGCGTGGCTTTGTTTACAAGTTATAGTTGCCTTGCAAAAAAGCACAATGTGAAAGCAAGCTGCACTAAAAAAAGTATACTTTTCGTTCCTACTGCCTTGGATGTATACACTCTTACACTCTTGTATTTGTTGTGTCTCACCATATGTCAAATTTTATGTAAAATTTCAACGCTTTTCTTTCAGCAAGCCATTGTTTCATAATGCCACATTTTGAAGTTTGTTCTCTGGTTTTGAAGCCACTGTTTATTCACGAATGTTCCCTAACAAACAAACCTCTTAGGCCTTCACAGAACACCTGTGTTTGTACTAAATTTCACTTGGAGGGATAACATTTACTGATTAGGTGTCTCTTAAAGGCATTTGGTTGCACTGGAATTTATTCAGGAGTGTAACATTAAGTGGGAGCCTAATACAAATGTAAACCAAATTCTTTCTTTAAAGATTCAAAAACCGTGTAGTGTTATGCGATGTCGCATAAAATCCCAATGTAATTAACAGATGGTTGTATGTGCCAAAAATATGAACAAGTTTAATGTATGAGTGCTTTTGCTGTGCGTAATTACTGTAGTGTACAAATTTATGCCTGTGAGAGACTTGATCATTCAAAGTGCAAAAACATGTGAAAGGCCATGCGAGAGCATCTGTAGTGCACAGAATCTTTTTGATACATTTCCACTCGAGTAGCTAACAATGTGTAGCCTCCCAGTGCACCGACCTTGCTCCCCTCTGGGTCTGCATGCATTCATGAGCTAAATTTAGTCGGCATTATTATGTTGGTACTCTGCTCACCGATCTGCCAGAAGTAGGTTACTGTGCTTCTCTCTCCAGTGTTGCTGAGAGTGTGTGTTTTTGTACTGGATCACTCCATGTGCCGCACAGCGGTAGAGATAATGTGCACATTTAAAGTCTATCAGCGTATGTGAGTGCAGGTGTCTACATATTCAGATTGTGGGAATGTGCAGACGATAACAGGCTAATAGTGGATTACTGCCAACCAACATGATGAGAGGGATACTTTGTGCAGAACGAGAGTGAGGAGATGCTTGTTGTACCGCTTTAGCCCTTGGTATGGTGTGCCCTCCTCTGGTCAGTTTAATTGTTGCACTCTATCGCAATTGAATATAAAAGCCAAAATATTTATGTTTGTATTAGTTTTTAGAACTAATAAAGAAGAGAATGAAACTTGGAGATGTCGTTCATCAACTTCACTGACATGCTTCAGAGTTTTCATGTTCAACTTTCTTTCTGTGCTTTTAGGTTTTACATTGAAAGTATTTCCTACCTGAAGGACAATGCAACAATCGAGCTGTTCTTTCTTAATGCAAAGTCCATCATATACAAGGTAAACACTTTACGATGTTTTAATTTTACATTTGAAATATCATTGATATAATATGTGGATGTGGTTATATGGGTCATCCAAACCCCTATGTATTTAAGGCGTCGTTAAAATGTTTTTGTGTACTCATCACTGACCTGGCAAAACTAAAATATTTTGTTAAATATCCTTTAGCAAATTGCAGAGAAGTCACGCACTTTCTGTATCTATCAACCTACATGTCTGTCTTCGTGTTTTGTGAAACCTACAAATATTGCTACTCACTGTATATGTGAGTAGCAATGCAAGACTTCGGAAAATCTGTTTAAAATCCAAATTAGTACTGTTAATTCATATTTTCTAAAAGGAACCTTTTGTTCTTTAATCATTCCGTCCTGAAAAGAACTATTCAAATTCATGAACAAAATTTTATTTTTGGTAAGCTTTAATGTTGGACTGCAATTGTAAAACCCCAAAATTTAATTTGATTTGAAATGATTTTAGTCCCAGAAGTTGCTCAAAGGATGTTTTCAGGTGAAGCTTTGATGGTGACATGGTGTTTTGGAGGCATGTTTCCTTTTCATCTTATGTTTGACCTAAATGATGAGATGCCACATGAGGAAAGTTTGGCTTTTCATCCTGCACGCTGTGTTCATGAAGCAGAGAATGCAGTAGTTTGCATCAGCTGTTAGCCTTCACGCTGTGTGCTGCTCCACATTCCAGCAGCTAACGAATGACTTGACACCTTTGCTGCCGTATGGCACTACTGAAGTACATTTACTCAGGCTTAGCAAATGCCAGATGAAAATATATCCTGGGGTTAACTGTGACAAAGAGCTACAAAGGTAGAAAATGTAAACTGTTGAAAACAATTATCAAATAAATTATTGCTCAATGTACTCAATAATGTGGTCTGCCAAAACACCGCTTCATTTATTGACTGCTGTGTCTAGCAGTTGTGTATTTTGTCCAGAAGAGGGCGTATGCAGCTTCAAGAAGTTATTCCTTTCACTTATTCAATTCAAAAAGAAACATTCATAATAAATATATTTCTTATTGCCAGAGTGATATAATGTGTTCCTGATCATTTTTTTATTATTGTTAGAATCATGCATTAGACCAATTGGACAGAAATATTTTTTAATACAGAAATAGCAAACTAGATGACTTCACTAATCATCAATGACTGTGGAAATGTCACACTGGTTTGTTTCTCTACACTTCCTCCACTTCCTTTATTTCCAAATAAAAAGGGCAAAATATACTTACAAATGCACAGAGAACTTTGAACCTTCGAGCAGCAGTTCATTTCTTTTCCTCCTTAGATCAGCTAAGGAGCTTCTGTTGTTATCTCTGATTTAAGATTGCCTTAATAGAAAGAGTGTGAGAGTTTTTTTTTTTCAAATTGTTATTGATCCACCCAAACTATTGAATAAAGTTTGCTTTAATATCCACTCAAACCTCCAATTATCCCTGTTACTGTCCAGCTTTACCTACCACATTTCCACTCGACTTTCCAACAAGCTCCTTGGATGCAGCAGTCTGTAGAACCTGCGTGGTTAGTAGTAAACGTTTGTGCCTTACCCACCTTGAGGAGGATATTTGTGACTTTTTGCCAGACAACCTTTAACCAGCTATCTTCATAATGTGTAGATGGCAAAATAAGAAATAGTTCTTTTGGTCTTATATAACACAGTAAATGTTTTTGAGTTTATTTTTGTTGTTTTCTTTGACTGTTTGGCGTTAATAGCTGTAAAGTAGAAGCAGTTAGTTGTGCTGCATGCCCTGTATGCTGAACAGCAGCATTTTTGCTTCCAGGTTCAACAAAAGATCTTGATTATTCAAAACTGAAGTACTCTAACATATACTTATCATTTTCTGCTTGACCATGGTAACATTTTGTTTCACCATAAAAGAATATGCACTACGGGGGATAAAAAAGAAATGAGGTGATTTGTAGCCACCCTGGGTGGTACACACCACTGTGGGGTTTTCTCATTCTCGTATTTCATCAGGACTCTCTGAACTTCTAACCAATTAAGAAGTGGATTGTAAAGCAGCATTCCTAGCATGCCTTACCCACTACTCGCATCCTGTTGACCCTTATCCCTTTGTCAAGCTTTGAGTACGGAGAAGTTATCTCACACGTTGTTGGTAAAAATGCTAACTAACCACAGACGATGCATTCTTCTACACTTGTACCCTTCTCACACCTTTTGGCCTGATTGGCATATTATTTGTTAATGTGTTTTTTTTCAGGGCACACTTTCAAATAATGTCCACTTTACTTCTCCTCTTATCTCTGCACGGATTTGAAAGGGAGAGAATTGTGGCTTGTAAAGCAAGGAGAATTTAATCATTTATCATGAATGCCAAAGTTTGCAATTTAACTGCTTTTAACTTGTCAAACAATGTGTTACTCAACACTTCTGACTTCATCTTCTATTTTTTCCAGGAGCTCATTGAAGTGGACAGTGAGGTGGTCTTTGAATTAGCCTCCTACATCCTCCAAGTGAGATTTTGTTTTTTTTGTACGAGTTGATGCTGTATGCATTTGTGTGAATTTCTACCATGACACTTATTTATTTGTTTGGTTCTTTGCTTAGCCCACACAGTAATTGTAGTAGTTGAGATATTTTATGGGATGTTGGATGAACATGAAACAGCTCTATTATAAGTGAAGCGTTTGTTTCCTATTCAAAATGTCTGACCTTTCATAATCTGCTAGTTTCGTGATTAACAGATTGAAACCAAATTATCTAATGCAGTTGCCAGCCAGTTTTTATTATGCGTGAGAAGCCGCTGTGGGCGTTCAAACTGTCTCGCCTGTAAGTTCATTTGCTTCCGACTAAATCTTTGCTGTCATTTTAACGTTTCTTTTGTTTTTGTTATTAAATATTACTGAATATAAAACATGCAAAGCTGGGATTAAATATTTTTTCCATTAAATAAATTTTATAATGATTGGTAAAATTACACTCAGGTTCTGTCTTTAACGTCAAAACTCTTCTTCCTCCATCCTTCTCTCTTTCTTGTCGCTCCTTCAGAGTAGGTTAGTCCATTAACTGTGATTATGCTAGGTCATGTTACACAGCCTGGACTGAATGGTTTATATCTCAGTGTGTTTGAGTGGGCTCGCCTCCTGTGTGCAGGTGCAGATGTACAGTATCGGGTATCTATTCTGCAGAGCTTCAAAGGTTCCCCTCTAAATGGATGTTTAATGTTCCCTCTTTAGTCCAGCAATGCGCCTTTTATTACTCATTCACTTCTACAAACAGAACATAAACAGAATTTATGGTTATTGTTCAGTTATAATTCATATGCGTTCTAACATGTGTTCGTTTTGATCCACAGGAAGCTAAAGGGGATTTTAGCAGGTAAGCTCCACTGCAGGAACAAAATCCGTTTTGCATACTCACACTATTCTGTTTACCCATTTTGCTTTTATTAAGGGAGATTGAACCCTGAATATATGAAAACCCCTAAGACTAACATTGTTTATAATAATTTCCCTGCAGTTGTAATGTCTGACTTTAAAAGTATGTGCAACAAAATGAATCTTCTTTAGTGTGCTTTAGCTGGTCATTGTATCAGAGAGTGTGACTCTGTGGTGAACCTGAAAGCAGAAGCTAACATGACAGTAGGGATGAGTTCAGCTGTTGCTCTGCTCCTCCTGTTGTGTTTTTATCACTCCTCAAGTGACTCACATCCTATGCAACTAATTTTCTTCTCAAATCGCTTAAGTCATTTAAACATTTATTTCGATATACAACAATTTTACATTAGATTCACTCATTTTTTTGTCTTTTCTGTATCAAAAGCAAAGATATGACTTGAAGAGTTATGTTGGAGCTAACTATTAACAGACTTCCTAATGTAAAGATAACTGTTGAAAAATGTGGAACATCATTCATTTTCCTTTAAACCTAAATTGGATTAACTCAGAAGCTGTTGAGGAATCTTTTCTGCAATATTTCATTTTAGTAGCGACCATAAAGCGGATCCTCTTATCACCCTAAATACACAGCATCCTTGATCTCTGCTTTGTTGTGGTGCTGATAACCGCAGTTACTCCTGTGAAAGAAGCTACTACCCAGACTATCCTACATAGGGCTGGAATGTAACACTCTGGAGACATTCTTTTGATTCGTCCCTCTTTACTCACCCCCTCTTCCCACACACACAAATATTTCCTTTCTAAAGGTCCTTAAACTCTGTCTTTTGCTAATCCCTACCTTATCACATTTTTGTATTAGATTTTTTATAACTGGCTTTAACTGTAAGAGTATCTTTTCTAAAATGTTAATTACATTACATTATCCAAATATGTCTGTGATGTTCTGTTTCTTTTTGCTGCAAAAGGGCCAAACTATATCTTTCCTGAAACTGTAAAAAATATCTTTATGCATTGTCTGTTTTCTTATCCATGGTTATCTGCATATTACAGTAGACTTCTAAAAAAAATATTCCTGCCCCTTCAGGTTTTTCAGATTTACTTGTCATAACTACAAACAACAAGACATTTCATAGGGACTTTATGTAATATAAAAATTTACAAATCCATACTGATTTGTGACGTATTATTGTACAATATCACTTTTACGCTTTGAAAATAAAATGTCTTCCTACATGGTGACATCCACCAAATCTTTTACCTGCTGCAGTTACACTATTTTCCAACATTGTTTGGTATTTAGCTCAATCCACCTTTCGATCTGCTTTAACTGACTTCCTTTTCTCTGGGGGGATGAAGAAAGACATTCCCATACCATGACTCCACCTTCACCATTACCATGTCTCAGCATGATGGACTTTACTTTCATGCACATTTAGACTTTTGATAAAGCCAAAAAAGAGAGACTTTTTCCACCTTTTTCCTGTGTTATCTACATGGCTTTTGAGTGGCAAATTTTAATTAAAAATGGGACATTTATGTTTTTTTCTTTAACAATAACTTTCACCTTGCTTCTCTTCTATTGGTGCTATGTTTGTAGAGTGCATTGAATTGCATTGCGTTACTAGCTGTCAGTTCAACAGATTCCACCACATGAGGTGTGAATGTCTGCAGCTTCTCCAGTGTCACCACAGACTGGCTGCCAGTGTAGGCTGACAGCCACGGCTTGGTAAAGTTTTTAATCGGGTAGCGCTGCTTTCAGTTTTGGATCAGGGATGAACGAATACCTCCTGATATGTTTAAAGCTTGGAACATTGTTTTTGTTCCTAACTTTTGTTTAAACCTCTCCACATCTTCACCCTGACCTGCTTTGTGGAGTCATTGGTCTTAATGACTCCAATGATGTGGTCGGTTGAGCTCTGATATCTTCAGAGAACAGCTTTAATTATGCTGAGATTAATTTCCACGCTGGTGGACTTTAGTCTGATGTCTATTTGTAACTGAAAAGTTATGGGGTAATTTGTGTTAATATGTCACATAAATTCCCAATTTTATTAGTGGTTTTAGCAAAGCAAATTGCGAACACGTTCAGAGAGTATGAGTTTCTTTTCAAGGCATTGTACCTGGTAATTAGCAACACAAAAGCAGATATGAACAAAAGCAGACAGCTGTTTTCACACATCGAAGAACAGGCAGGCTGGGCGGATGGGATCTCTTCCAGTGCCTTAGCTCATAGGTTGTCATGTTCCCGGGGCTTTTCCCAATCTTCTGGGGCCTTTGGTGGAGGCTGAAGTGAGGCCTGGGGATTAGAGTTGAGCATTAAGAACTCTTGCCACTGGAGGTCTGAAAACAGAATCCGGGGCCAAGTGCTTGTAGTTTTCTGCATGGCTCCGTGTCTCATTTACTCTATCTGTATCCTAATCTGTTCCTGCTCATTCCCTGATTGTTGTTATCCCCTCTTATCTTTACTTATCGTTTGATTTTACATCTGTATTTCTATTTCTGTTGCTCTTTTTTTCATTCTGCAGCTGTTTAGACTTACACCACACCCAGTGCTTAAAATAGTGCAGATTTCTTGGCCATCAGCACTTATTCTTCTTTTTTGACTGGATCCAGTTCTTGTACTCATTTTCACCCATGTTTCATTGGATATATATGATCAATTGTGTATTGCTAATTGGATGTTTGTATCTGTTGACATTTATGTGCATGTAAACTCATTTTCAACTCACTATAGAACTTGGAGAACAATAGAATGAAACCATTTTTTAAAATATATTTTTCTTTTGCAGTGATGATGCAACTAGGTCTGATTTGAAAAAGCTCCCTGCTCTGCCCACTCAAGCTCTGAAGGAGCACCCATCTCTGGCTTATTGGTGAGAACCTGTTCAGTAAATCATCATACAGACTTATTTACTATCTGTCACTGTAACAATGCCCTGTTTTCTTCTATTGCTCTCTCCTACAGTGAAGACCGGGTAATAGAGCATTTCAAGAAGCTCAGTGGGCAATCTAGAGGACAGGCTATTGTAAAGTGAGTATGTTTATGTGTCTCTGGTTGTGTTTATGTCCTGCATGTGAAAGACTTTCTTCTGTTTTTCGCTACATATCTGTCTTTCTGCTCCTTACAGTTATATGAGCATTGTGGAATCTCTGCCCACATATGGAGTGCATTACTATGCTGTAAAGGTACAGTTTTACTACGCTGCCTCAACTTTTTTTTTTCTCACACATGCACTGCACAGATTTTAGTTTCCTTGGGGCATGCAAGCAGATATCTGTGAAGTTTTGCTCTGTTTTTCAGGATAAACAGGGGATCCCATGGTGGCTGGGTTTGAGCTATAAAGGCATCTTTCAGTATGACTACCAGGATAAAGTCAAACCAAGGAAGGTGAGATTATGCTTTCGTCTCTTTCCCTCTCTCCCTCTCTCTCTCTCTCTACATATATATATAGATATAGATATATATCTATATCTATATATATATTATATGCTAATATATAATTAGTATATTCATATACTAATTATATCTGAATATAATTAGTAAAAGTGGGATAATGTTATTCTTGGCATATGATGGTTTGTACTCATTCATTTTGGTTAAATTGCTCTTTCTTTAGCAAATGTATGGCTTTTAAAGGAAACTATTTTCTCATTGCCCCATTTCATTGTCTAAAATTTATTTTCATAGATTAATTTGTCCATCCATTCAGTTTTTGGTCCATTCTTCCATTTGAATATGGAAAGGATGGTACTTGGTAATGAAAAGCATTTAAGAACCTTGTCTGTAGCATGTTGTTTTCCCTTTTGTCCGTTTTCCAGTCAGTGAGTCAGGACATTGTGATTGTGCAGAGATGTAGCAGGGAGGACAGCTGTCTGGAGTCTCTGGTCTTTGACTGAGACATTCTGTCCTCAACTTATTTCTTCCTTTCTGTGGAAGCCTTCCTTCCAGTCAGTTTGTGTCTGGATGATGTGACTACCTTTAACTTGTGGTCCTGGCCAAGGTTTTGAAATCTTGCATTCACTAGTGTTAAGGTCATTAACATAGCTTTGGAAACTTACTGGCTGTCAAAAACTCACCAATACTAGCACTGATTACTTTGCTCTGAAACACAGGCAGGAACTTGTTGATGCACATACACACAAGAACCAAACTATAAGCTGAGCTCACCTTCCCATTTCCTGTCTGCTAAATGTTTTCCTGTTTACTCTAACCCGCTTTGTGAGTGCGCCTGCATTTTAATTTGGACAATTTAAGTCGAAATCGTCTCATTAAAGAATCCTGATGCCAGCTGGGTGTTAGATCACTGACATGATAGTGAATTTTTTTCTTCTAATATTATATCCAATTTACAGACTCATTAACACCAACCCTGTTTTTTTTGCTTGCTTTTTTGTTTTGTTTTTTACAGAGAAATCATTGCGTTCATCTTGTTCTAAAACGACACTGTTACATGAACATGAATAATAACTGAGCAAGTATAGAAAGAGGACATAGCATTCCATCACAAGTGACTTGTCACGTATTGCACAGCCATGTCAACAGCCATTGTGCGTCGCTGGTCCATTAAGCTTCAGAACTGACATACACAAGCTTTCACAAGCAGAGACTGGGATATTCTGGGCCTCTTTACAGCACACTGCTTCAGCATCACAAGTTCAGAACAGCCCCATTGAGAACAGTCCACATTTGCCTTAATCAAACAGTTAGTCGCAGACTGTTTTACTTTCAGTTCTAAGGAGTGGAAGAGAGGGATGTAATCAGCTGCTTATTTTTGTCAGACAGGTCATCACCATTAGAACTAGCACAAAGCAGATTTTGTGCTCTTAGTGTTCAGTACCAGCAACCACTGACTCAGTACTGACCATCAGTGGTCAGCACCGTGACTCAGGAAGGTGGAGTAAAATCTTTAGTCACAATAAGGTATACAGATTTATAACACAGGATGTTTTTCTTTTCTCAAAGAATAGTGAACTTCACATAGAAGCCATGTTTGTAATTAAATGTTTTTTTTTCTTTTTAGAAGAGTGCGAGCCAGTTGTTTTAATTACACACCATCTACCACATCTATTTGAGCTGTTTTATTTTTTTGTTTTACTCAGCGACGTATGTTTATGCTCAGGTTTACTGCATAATCACACACTGTTCTGATGCCTCATTAGAGTCTTGTGATTCCTCTAGGCAACAATTATAGTGTTTGCAAGTTGACTAAGTACCTTTTAAAGACTTATTAAGACTAACCTGTGGATACTGTCGGAAGGTCATCAGATGTTTCTGGTAAAACAGAGCAAACTGTGGTTTCACTTGTTGCATTTTTAAGTCCATACCCCTGGAGCTTTTTGTCACATAACTGGATGTGTATTTTATTAGGATTATATATCATAGATGAGCACAAAGTGGTTTGTAATTTTGAAGCGTAGTAAATAAAAAATAGTAAAAAAATTTTTTTTATCAAAATTAATAAGAAAATTCAAAGTGAGCCATGGATTTTAACTGAGCTCTTTTCAGTGTGATAGCCCTAACTAAAATTCAGTGCATTCAAAAGGCACCTAGCTTGTAAATTGAGCCCACCTATTTGTAATTTAAAGAGATTTGCGTTCAGGGCAGGAACACATGAGAATACAACAAGAGCTGTAATGATGCTGTTAAAGTTCAAATATTGTTGCAAGGCGTCTCTGTTTGCGTGTTAGAGGATGTAGAGCACGCTGCCTTTTAAACATACTTTTTGGGGAAAAGGTGGATTGTTTTAAGTTGTAATTTATGTAAAGCCAAATTAATACATAAATAAAAGGAAATGCCTGAAGATTGATGTGAAGCTCAATCTTGGCGACGTCTAGATGCCACAGAGTTGCATCCCCACCCATACACAAAGCCATTGTCTTCCTCGCTCACAGGTCCAAGTCCAAAAAAGAATAATATGTTGCGTCACTGTAGCTGTCCTGACCTATGTTGTTTAAATGTTCTATTCTTCTGTAATCTCCAGGGAGTCTGTTACACCAGAGAAAGGCATTTGCACTCTATCAGAATTGACCTTTACATCAGTGATAGATGTGAGTTTGGTTGTGCTGACATTATTATGAGACAGGCGAGGGTCTGTACACTTGAGCGCTCTGTTCAGTGGTGAATCATGACCAGTCATTTCCTTTGCTTGTGTGTTTGTGCCATTGTGTAGCAGTAGTCTGCAGCCAAGAGGAAGAGGGTCGGTAGCGTGTGCACATGTACACGCACTACTCTTATAACAGAACCGCCCGGTGGCTTTTACATTAATCCTAGAGAGAAAAGTAGCTGTTAAAAAAAAACAAAAGGGCTACAAAGGTTTTTTTTTTTTTTTTTTTTTTTTTTTTTTTTTTTTTTTGAAAATGTAATTTTTTTTGCTT
>CAEGAF010016603.1:0-16109 GCA_903067075.1 Micropoecilia bifurca
CCAATGCAGATTACTGCTTAATAAAAGAAATCTCAACAATTCCTTAATCTCACTGAAAGCCTGAACAGTGGGATTTCCCCCCCCCCCCCCCCCCCCCCCCCCCCATTTTGGCAGCTTTGAAATGGTCATTTCCTGTGTAAAGCAGTTTTCAGCTCACAGTCACACTCACAGAATTACTTCCTAAAAACACTATAAACAAGGCTTGAAAATGAATAACCCAAAAAACTGAAATAGGTGAGTGATTTCATCCCCTAGGGAGCTACGATAATAGAAAATAGCGTGATGGGTGAGTAAAATACAAAGGTGAGTGGAGAACAACAGAAAAGACCAAAGGTGAAAACCCTCTTGCATTAAGAACATGTATGACTGTCAATTTAGTTTCTCCAGAAAGTAATGTATCGAGTACGTTAGCAAGCCACAATAGAGGGACCTTAAAGATAAAAACAGCTAAATCAAGTGCTTTTTTTATTCCAAAGACTGTAATCTGACACAGGGGACAATTTATAGCAAATGCAACACGACATAAATGACTTGATATCAAAGTCAAACCAAACTGAAATGCAACCCCCTGCTCTCCGAAAGCCAAATGAGGCAGTAAGGCAAAAACTAGGCCAGTCTGGGCAGGGCAGTGGTGAGGCATGGCTCTCTCCTGGAGGAGATTATCAGGGTGCCATTAGAGCAGGCTAATAGAATGAGACAGGGAAGATGCTGGACAAATGTGCACTAAGTAAAGCAGAGTTGAATGGAGCCGCCCTGATGCAAACCCAACGAGACAGCATAAATGCTTCTGTAATGCTGTATTCAGAGAATGGTAGATCAAATGACAGAGCCCACAGTGGACACAATGAACAGAGGAGGAGAGAAAGTGCTAAGGTGTGGCAACCTGCTCCGTCAGGGATATATTACAGGGTTTTATTATCATGGAGCTGTGCAAAGAGTAAAACAACACTTTGTGAAAAAAAACAAAAACAATAAAACACCATTTCACTTTTCTAAATAGCCAAAACATATCCCAGAAATGGTAGTTTGGAGATATTACCTTGAGTCAGTGAACTTCTGATGACTTGTCCAATCATTTATGTGACAAAATCAAACAGGAAGCTAATCCTCTCTGCATCTCAACTAGAAACTAATGTTGCACGGAGCTGAAAAAGTAGAGCACAGGAAAAAGGAAGAGACTTCAGATGCTGAGCTGCCTGCTGCCAGCCTCAATCCCCACATGTGTACAAACGTAACGTCAGCTGTGAAGCTCGTGACGGAGGGGTGAGCGAGTGGGCGGAGAGCGCAGAGCTTTCATGAGCGCATTAATATTTGATGAGGATGCCTTTGACGAGCACAACAAGACGGAAACGTCTCGGAGCAAACATTCGTCAAAATCATTCGGGAACGCGAAACTGATCATTTGCGGATTGAAATTTCAGAAAGCCGAGAAGAAGTGCTTCACCCCCAAACAAATGGCAACATTCACAGTCTTTTTTTTTTTTGAGATATCACGAGACCACTAAAGGAGGTAATAAAGGAGATGGATCCTGCAGAGCACTCAGCTGAGCATAAAAAAGACTATTTATCGTGCTTCTCACAGAGATTTAGCGTAAATTTAATTCGCCCCCTCATCATTTCACGGTTGACAGCGTAGTGGTTTCGCTCAGTCAACTATTTTCTGCCAAGGCACTGAAGTCGTTTGAGTGGTGCCAGCTTTTCAAGGTCTTCGCTTGTGTCTGTGATGTCAGTTACGTTCATAAATCACAGCAAGCAGTCTGAAGCAACACTTTCAACATCCTTCACAAAAATAAAAGTAAAAAAAGGATTTAGAGTGACGGATTTGACTTTAGTTTTATTTAGCACTCAGTCGAGATCAGCCGTTTTGAATCTGTATAACTACAGTGGCACTGCAACGTTGTTGTTTTTGTGTGTACGTGGTATGACTCTTGCCTTAAAATGTCAAGCCCCAGCTCTACCTGATCACAGGTATGAGTCACATTGCAGTTCAGAAATTTTCATAATCGGCCCTGACTCATCCCTTAAAGGTCCTCCCCTGAGCTTTTCCCAAGGTGTGATGATGAGAACTGAAAGTCTTGGCAGACCTTCTGCAAATCTAATTAGCAGCTCAGATGTCAAGTCTCCCCCAACGCCATCATCACGAGACTCCCAGCCCCACCATTAGTTCAGCTCCTGGCGTTTAGGTGCGAAAGAGACGGACACTTTACCGTGTGACCTATGCCAAGTGTGACCCATTATTAAATGATAAACAGGGTCAGGGTCAGGGTCAGGTTCAGCGGTGAAACATCGGGATTTCCTGGTACGCGGGAAATGCGCGGGACTCAGAAATGAAAAAAATGGAAAATATGCTCTTTAAACGATCAAAGGGATTCTTTTCTGTAATTAAACAATTTTTTTATTGAGCTTAACATAGAGCTTTTTGTCTGAAGCCTGAGACTGAGAGCAGCTTTATGTTCTATCAGAAATTGTGTATGGTTCTCAGGAACAGTTTCATGTACTTAATATGTTTCCTTTCCTTTGTCCTAACCATTCAAATCAGAGGTCCTCAAACTTTTTCCTGTGAGGGCCACATAACTTTTCCCCTCTCTGCTGGGGGGCCGGAGTCAGTTTGTAACATAAAAAGTGTGACGATTGCAGGAGAGCCTAAATGTAAAAATGTACTGTTTTCCAGAAAGCTCAATCAAATAACCCTTTCTGGGTTCTTCACAGAAAAAAATCCAGGAAGGATTATAGTCCGTATTTTCCGAGCTATGAGCCGCAACCCCAAAGTTTTTTTTTTTTTTAAACCAGTAAACATGCACATCTAAGCCACTCCAGGTTTTCCACAGCGATACAGCAGCAGAGGGGGGCGGACACCCAAAATTTGACTCACAACAGGTCAATTGAATATCACATTTATTATGGTTGAAAAAGAAAAAGTTGCCAAGATTAGATTTAACTGATTACTGTAGTTTCCAAACAGTAACTGTAACAGTAAAAGTGCTGATCCTTTGTGTCTGCTACTAGCATGTGCTAAATGAAATTCTTCTTCTTCTTCCTCTTTTTCTAACGGCAGCTTGCATCCATTATTGTTGCACTACTGCCATCTACTGGATATACCTCAAATTCTCATAATGATACCAGTATAATTTAAAAACAAATGAAAAATCTTTTTCCTCTCAATACTATTTAACTGATCAACAACATTCTCAAATTTCAATTCCCTATTAAAACCTAATTTCGTTTTAATGGGTGCTTTCTTCTTTTATTTCCAATTTTGATTTCCAATGATTCACTTTCTGCTAAAGAGCCCCCTAGTGGTTGAAGAAAAATCCACATACAAGCGGCGTGTAGTCCGGAAAATACGGTATATGAAAAAAAAATCTGAATGCTCTCTGGTATTGTTCAGGGGGTCGAACCGAAAGTGGAGGCGGGCCGAATCCGGCCCGCAGGCTATAGTTTGGGGACCCCTGATCTAAATCAATGTTATCATAAGTATAGAGAGTGATTTACCAACTCCATTTTGAATGTAGACATGATGGTGCTTTCTTATCTTCATCTTATCTCATCTTTTCGTACCACACTTCTTCCTTTCTCTCAATTTTCTGATATGCTTGGATGCAGAACTCTGAAAAGCCCGCTTCTCCAGCGCTGACCTTTTGTGACCTATTGTGGAGATGATCAATGACACGTCTTCCCAACATCACAGTCTTCCCTGTGATGTTGTTGCCTCCTGACCCACAATGGCAAGAAACCTTTGCAGGTGTTTTGAGTCAATTAGCTGATTAGGGTGTCACATAATGAGTTTCCAATAGTTATCTTTTTCACAGCATTCTATTTTTCTGAGATACTTAATTTGGTGGTTTTGTTATCTTCTTGCCAAAATCATCAAAATTGAAAAAAAGGGCAAAGAATTGGAATATGTCACTATGTATATGAGTTTCTGAGATGGCTGGCAAGAAATATTGAACTTTTAGGCGATATTTATATTTTTAAGGTACTTATGTTTTTGTCCTTGATAAAAGGGATATTATCAAATGTTGCTGCACTCTGTGTACTTTAAAATCACAGCCAAGTGATACCTTCAAAACTACGGCGGCACGGTCATAAATTGTTCAAATATATTCTAATCAACACATGCATTCTACGAATACTAGTAATAAAGAGATAAATTCTCAACGCTGAGACATTATGTGAAATGAGAGCAGTAGTTTATGGCAGGAACTAGAGCCACTCAGTAACATATCGGATCATAACATTGATATTTCCGTCTGATGCTTCGCATTAAAGAAAATCTAGTATTTTGACTTGGAATGACTCAGCAGGGTTCAGACAAACAAGCACAACAGTATTTCAGCGATCTTTCTGGCTCGTAACAGAACCCACAGTCTTTTGTTCTTGTTCAGTTTGTGACCTGGTGGATGTAAAGACCATATCACATGACGCAAAGCTTTCAAGGATTACACAATAAGGCTTAAAGATACAAACCTCTAAGGGTTCCCCTCCAAGCTAAAGAAACGAAAGAGAGCTTATCGTGCTTGATGCTAAGAACGGCAAGATGAGACACTGACATAATAATAAAGCTCATAAGTATGTAACAGAATGACACATTTACATTGACTTAACCTACAGAACATGCTTTATTCTAAAACCATGTATTACCTAAAAACATTTACTCTTCAGAGATGGCTGTAAATATAAAACCTAAGCCCTCGCTTCACTTTGTCAAACAACATTTTGAGTGTAAAACATTTTTTTTATTATTATTAGAAGGGAATTTCCTAATCTTTGCAGAATGCACTTGTTTCAAATGTCTGTCAGACCTTGTGTCTGTGTTTCACTCTGAGTGTAGGGAGCTATTCCAAGGCTTTAAACATCTGTGGGCTTACAGAGTGAAAGACATCGCTGATAAGCGTGGCTAAGTATAGCTCTAATGATGGGCCACATGCAGTGGCTGGGGAAGGCAAGGAGGATAAAAGAAAAGTCAAAGTCAAGTAGCTCCAGTCAACAACATCACAGCAGATGAAAGGTAACAAAATGACCGAACATGCAAAGAGGGATGGATGTCCTCTGCGCTATCAAATGTGCCATTTGTCGAGATTGTGCAAATCAAAACAGCAATTAACATTAGAGAGCCATGGACATTCATGGAGCAAGTAAAAATACATTTTTAAACAATGGATGTTTGCATGTAGCCAATTGTCTGGGATGCTGCTTTAACCTCCACCTCGCTGTGTGGCGAGTCTACGTTTCTGTTGAACTTCTGGCACTGTCAAAACAAATGACTTCACACATCTCCCTGCCCCTCTGAGCAAGATGAAAGCACATTTAAACCTCCCATCAGCCTGAGGGGAGCCCCTCCCGGGCACCATGCTGTCTTGGAATGACTGCAATGCACAGAGTAATGAGACGTGTGATTTCACACGTGGTCCACATAGCAGACATGAGGACTGTGAGGGGGGGGGAAACACACAGTAAGGAAAAGTTACAGGCACATTCTGAATTTGGGTGGTCTTTTTAAGTCATTGTGGACAGTCAGCTGCTGCTAACACAATTAGCCCATAAAACACACGCTCGGCCCAAGGTGGTGCACAATGACTTGTGCCAACAGGTGCCTGTGGAAAACACACATGGGTTTGCATGTTAGGAGCATGTGCAGCTGCCCTAATCCGGGAGAAACCACAGGTGTCCATCTAACTTAGCTACACTGTACTGAAAGCCAGTGGGCGCTTTGCACTGTCTGGTCTGTACATGTCGCAGCTCAGACGCTGTATGGCAACAGGCTTGACTGACAACAACTTCAGCTGTGGCGTAAAAATACGATCATATGGTATTAAAAACCCGGGCTAAAATTTTACGTCTGTCTGCTGAAACTTTATGACTGCGTGAGTCATCATCACTCCTCCTTGAGTCCTGTGACATATGGCAGTATGTGCTAAGCCCTGGAAAAGCAAAGGCTAACACACGGGAGAGCATAATTTTAGATTTCTGTACAAATATTAATCTGAGCAGGTGCATTCACCCCCATTTACTCTGATAGCCCTAAAAAACAACTGCCATTAAACTACAATTAGTAGAGTCTAACTTTGGGTAATTTATCAGTGTATATAAATGTAAATAGAAGTTTCCTTGAAACAGACTAAGCTTTTAACATTCCTCCCGTTTGAGATTTGCAGAAATATAAATGATTTCTCGTGCTTTTAAAGGCTTGGCCGACCTCATTCATGGAACGATGACTTAAAGCTATGACTGTAGGGGGTGACGATGCAAGAAAAACCCCATCAGCCTCATTGGACAACCAGGAGGATGAACACAGTGATGAACTCTGTATTGAGCTAACTCAACTAAAACACAATCCTTTTGACTGGTACAGATCAGATTTACAGCGTGTTTGGCGACTTACCTTAATTATTCCTCCAGCATGTGGCTCCCCATCTATCCGCGAGTAAGCAGTACGGTGGTTTCCCCGTAAACAGCATGTGGTAAAGAAAAATCTGCAGCGGAAGTTAATCTCTGACTTCGCTTAAAACGTGCTGGGATGCAGTGATGAAGTTACTCGCCTGCAGAAGTTCAAGCAATCACTATCAATCAAATCAACCCAAGCACATTGAAGTCGTAGAGAAAGTCTGGTTATAACGCTTACTCTTGTAAAGTAGTTTTTTTTTTTTATCAAATATTTCCCTCAAATTGTTTTAAAAACACGACGCGGCTATATGTTTACGATCCGCTAGTTGTCAGCTGACAGCTGCTAAATGGACTTACAGTGCTGGTAAGTAGACCGAAGGAGGAGAAGTTGGCCGTACAAACAAGATGGTAAACTCAGACGTAATAACGCAGCGTTTTGTTGATAAGCTACACGCAAGACACAGTACAGCAGCGCCGGGCTCCCGGAGCAGCAGCGGCGGTTTCTCATTCCGACATCCGCCCTGCTCTCCGCTGTGCTGGGCGGAGCTTGGAGCTGTCAGCCTGGAACCGCTAATCTGACAGCTGACCGCGGCTAATGGGCCACAGTTTGGGTTGACGTTTTTCATGAAAGGCTTCTAAGTCTAAATAAATACCACATTTCTAACGTGGCCGTAAACGTATCATGGTTTGGACATACATTTTATCTTGACATGTTTTATTTATATTTTTTAAACATTGTTGCTGTTGCTGCAAAGTCAACCTCACGATTGATTTAATTCTAATTTATAGGTAAATGTATGTATTTATTTATTAATTTATTTTAATTAAACAATTATTTAATTGAACTTTTGTACTATTCATTCCTAGATTTTTTTTCTTTAGTTTTA
The DNA here is from genome assembly GCA_903067075.1 of Micropoecilia bifurca. NCBI lineage: Eukaryota > Metazoa > Chordata > Actinopteri > Cyprinodontiformes > Poeciliidae > Micropoecilia > Micropoecilia bifurca. The sequence continues at coordinate 7,272 of CAEGAF010016603.1, forward strand.
TTCCAAAGTAAACAGCATAGTAGTGATTTAATTCTGTCAGATTGCTACAATAAAACTATTAAAATTCTGTCTCCGAATTAATATAGATAGATAGATAGATAGATAGATAGATAGATAGATAGATAGATAGATAGATAGATAGATAGATAGATAGATAGATATTTCTGTCCATAACCCAGCAGCCAAAATAACTCACAGAACAGAATGAAAGTAAAACTACTGACAGAAATGTTGACTTTAGATTACTCCTGCTTATCGTTAAGCTGTTATTCATTAAATAAACCACAAGAGGGCAGTATTGTAGTTTTGTTTTGTGTTTTTTTGCCAGTCATAGCTCAGATTCTCAGTATCCTTCTCACATTCCTTCCTTTTAGTGCCATGTTTCATGCTTCTGACTGTCTGGGATATATTAAAGGTTTTAACGTTAAAAAAAATAGAGCAAAAAGAAGTGTGTTCATAAATCACACAGTGGAGCAGTTCCAACTGCAATGAATAACATCTACTTCTCACAAAAGTGTTCTCCTCACTTCCCCCCTCTGGAAAGGGAGCAAACACACGCCAAAGTAGAAAAAAAATTATATAGTGCAAAGATGTGAAAATGTCTATATGTTGATAGATCAAACAGAAGAAAGACAAAAGTTTCAACACAGCCTGAAAGGAGGAGGAGAGAGACGAGAAATATCTGGAGACAAGGTGAAGAAGAACAGCAAGGGAAAGGTGGAACAGGGATTCCTGGTAAGTTTCTTCATTTCTTTATCATAAAAATAGTGTAATAAGAAAGAAATTCAACTGTTTGACTATTAAAAAAACTTCCAAAAAGTTCAAGAGTCCTTACTCCAAGTATGAAGCAATGCTCTCCTTAAAATTATTTTTTGTTGTTTTTTTGGATCCTCAGTGTGCCTGCTTGTTTCCTACTCCAGGCACAACCTGTGTTATCAGATTGAGTCAATAGTAAATAAATCACAGCAAAAGAAGGGAGAAACCCTCATCTGTTAACCTCACCAAACTTCCTTATTTGTCACTTTTTACTGCAGTGGATGTCTCAGTCATGAAGCTGAACTGGATACTTGCCTTCTTTCTCCTTATTTACCCATACGCAGCCATGGTAAGTTTTTCTAAGTATGATTATCCACAAAAAGACTGATTTTTCTCATACAATTTGGAAACATTCACTTTGCTACACATTATAGTTAAAAATAAATGCTATGTTGCTTGTGTCACCTCTGTATGCCTTTGATTCCAGACACAATTACAGGTAGAAGATTTTTTAGATCATCTATTTGTTGCTGCAGCTATCAGATTGCCTGGTTCTAAGTTTTAAAATAAAAAAAAATATGATTTATGGGAGCCTGGCTCAAGCACTTGGCCACCTGCATGTGATCTGGGAAACTTTTGGGGCGCAGATGTGGAGCTGGCATAAACTACAAAGAGTCTTCAAATTCATCTAATGAAAATGGAATATTATTTACACCGTTATTTTGAATTTGTTTTTTTTTTTTAGATGTTTGCAAACCTGTAAGTGACTTAGATTATGATTTTGGACTAAAATGGTATTTCACTGATGCCTCTGAAATAAAATGAACACCCATGATCCTTTATCTTTCTGTGCTGAGCATGGCAGATAACTTTCAGAATATGCGTGTCATTTTGGCGCAGGGAGGCAGAGCTCTGCGCAGACAGAGAGAAGCTGAAGAGAGGCTGACACCATACATTGGTAGAGTGGATCCCGGTAAGATCCAACAGCAAAGGAAAGCCAGATGTGTCTGCATGGGAGTGATGAAAAACTCATCTAAGGCCAAGAATAAGCAAGCATATTTTTCTCGCTACCTGGTATTCATGTAATAAACATGTAGAATCAGAAAATATGACCACTTTCCCATGCAGAGGACAATAAATAAAGTGAAATACTAAAAACGAAAAAATGACAAGCAGACATTAAAAATACCAATAGTCAAGGTTACTGTCTTGCTATGATAAAGAGGCTATTGAGCAAAACAAGGTATTACAGTCTGCGACTTACTGCCATTTATTTAGTGAACCTCATGTGGACAAGCAGGACAACTTTTTTTTCCTTTAATAAAGACAGTCATTATTGGGAAAACTACTTTTTGTTTTTACTCAAGAAGTGTTGATATTTTTCTGGAATTCTGAAACATTTACAGTATGTGCAACAAAACAGAGAAGAGGAAAAGAAATTACACAAATTCCCTTTCTTTGTGTGTGTAATGATAAAAGTTTAAAGGATACTGTATCTCCAAGTTTAGTACTTATGCTTATGCTTACTTACAGTTGTTCAGTCCATTGGGTAATTTTCAGCCAGATTATCAGCACAAACTACTGTTCAGGAAAGTGTTGGTATCTTTGGTGTATTTTTGGTGTTTGGAAAAAAAAACATGTTTTCACATAAAAAAGACATGGAAATAATGTCTGTGCTGTGCTGATCATTCTTTCCCTGATGGCTCTTTTTATTTCAACACAATCTCAACAGAGTTTACTCAAGTCTTTGCTCAAGAGGGGATCACCTCAAGATCCCAGCTTTCAAAGCTCAGCTGCCTTGTATTTTATAAAAATAGCTGACTTGTTTAACATGAAAAAAGGTGTGTAAATAATAATATATATCTTGTTTACTATTTCAGAAAAGCTTTGTGAGCTGCTCAGATGCCACAGTCCCGTTGGATCTTGGTGCCAAGTAGTTCAGGAAAAGGGAATTCTCACACCCAAGTGTGTTTGTCCGCAATCATGCCCACGGTAAACACCCTGTGTGACTCTGTTTTTTTTTTTACTATTTTGTAAGCAAATCGTTTCAATGACTTTACATTGGTCAAGCTCTCTCGTGAAAAGATACTTGCAAAAGTATTCACAAACATTGACCTTTTTCAGTACATATTCAAAAATGTTGCGTATTTTCTTGAAATGTTATGGTGCACTGCCTTATGGTGTCAACGTATTGCAAAGATATGACATAAAAGATGGAGGTTGTAGTTTTAAAAATATTTTTCCAAAAATAAAAAAGAAAGAAAAGTGAGTCGTGGCATGCATTTGTGTTTAGTCTTATGTTGACTACCTTCCTTTTGTATCTTTTGTTCTTTTTTTTGTATCTTTTTGTTTGCTCAAAAAACAAAACAATTTTTAATTTCCAATTAAAAATTGGAAATTTTAAATTAAATGGTGGCCAAATACAAATTTTTGTATTTGGCCTCACCAAATACAATTTTTTGTATTTGGCCACCAGATTTTAGCTTGAACATTTTTTAAAACCATGTATTCTTTTTCGCTCACCTGCTCTTTGTAAACCATGTTTGAAGGACATCTACACATATGACTTCTACTTATTTTTGACACAAATGGAACCCCATATTCGAAGCGCACACTCTGTGACCTTTGTGGGCGCTGACTTGTTCCATCAGGCAGAGGGCGCCAGTGTGCAGTGTTCTGGGAAAGACCTATGGGAACAAGTGTTTGCTTCACAAAGAAGCCTGTCGGAAGAGGCGCCGCACTGGAGTGGCTCACTCAGGACCCTGTTTGGGTAAACACGCACAGCATTCAGCGTGTCGCGGAGTTTCTGCAGTTCTCTCCAGCTTTCTAAATCGACTCTCTTATTCCCTTTCATCAGTCCTCAAGAGCGAATGCACCGAGGAAGAGATGGGCCAGTTTCCATATCGTCTCCTGGACTGGTTCCTCCTCCTGAGGCGAATGAGGGAGTCGTACACACCCGCAGCTCTGCCGCAAACCTGCCTCAGTCACGGCGAGAGGATGCAGCTGGCAGAGGTCAAACTTTGGGGCTGAAAGTGACTAAAAAAAGCAGTAGACTCTTAGAAGACCTTTGTAAATAAAGCGATACATTTGATTTATCGCCCACGATAACATCAGCCAACGATGACACAATGCGAATCGATATCAACCGCGAATTGAATTACTTAAGAAACTATAACTGGGAGAACGACAAGCTAAGAGATCGATTTCGTTCCCAGTGTAACCCTACTCCAAACACAAGGCTTTTTTCCTTTTTTTTTTTTTTTTACAACAGACACCCTGTTGCCCTTGTGCACTTGTCTGGTGACTGATCGATGCTAACAACCAACTGGAAGTGGCGAGTTCTTCTGTTGCTTGTGGCCTGGTTGCCCACAAACTGAGATAGGGGCTCTCAGGAACACAATGCATAAATAGGGGCTTGGTCAATATCTGCTGAATTATTCAATAAGATGATGAAAGAGGGATAACTTAACAGCCTCTCTCCAGCGACCCTTGATCTCCACAGCCTCACATAAATTAAATGAAAACCTGTGCATTATTTTCAGTATGTGGGAAGTGATGTAAAAGAGTAGAAGCTTTTCAAATATTATGAAGGTTGCCGTTTAACTTGCTTAGAGGTGTCTAATAATTATTTTTTTAAATCATACAGTGTCACATCACTCAGAGTGTATTTTATTAGGATTTTATGTGCTAGACCGACACAAAGTCGTGCGTATTTGAGAAGAGAGTAAAACGTTATACAAGGTTTTCAGAGATTCTTGCGAATGAAATCTGAAAAGTGTGGAGTGGAGTACAATTATCCAATTTTGAAAAAAAAATTCTCATTTTGAATGATTGGTTTAACAGTTCTCCATGAGGTGTACAATGTTTGGGACATTGTTTTTATTCTGTTTTAAATGTCTCCACTACTTTATATATTAGTTGGGTTAGGGTTAAACACAAATCTGATTGGAAGATAATTCTCTACTTCTTCTCCTTGCACCAGTATTTCAATGATTTTTTTTTTACATTGTGTAAATTACAAAACTACAGTAGGCTGGGAATGGAGCCTTGAGGTGCATCACAATTTAATCTCACTCTTTATAAATGATTACTTTTAATAAACTGAGCTTGACCTTCAACAGTGCAATATTAGCATTAATGCATTATTAAAATGCAGCAAAGCGCAATAATCTTCTTATTTCTACATCTCTCTCTCTCTTGTTTTTAGGAAAGCTTCACTTTACTGGACAAGAACAAAGATGGGAAGTTGAGCAGGAGGGATCTGAAGAAGCTGTATTACAAGAAGATGCCTTCAGAGCGTTGCGCTACACCGTTCTTCCTGTTAGTCCAATCTGCACCCATTTACAAATGCATCAAATAAAACACATTCCTTTTCATACATGTAACTATTTGATTTTTAAGACGATTGCAACATATCTCTAGTTTTGATCTATTTATTTTTACTAAGTCAACATGCAGTCGTTTAACTTTGCTCATATGTTCATGTTGACGTGACCTCGAGTCACACAGAGGTTTATGATGGAAACCTTCTGTCTCTTGCAATATGTTAGCTTGCAGCTAATCGCCATTTCGATGAGGTTGAAATGTATCACAGGGCAATGTTTTTTTGTTCCCCCCCCACTCTGATCAAGTTGCACCTCCCACCATGCTGTTCTCTCTCTGCACGCCATCCATCCATCCTTCACGCTGGGCAGTGCTTCCTTCCTCATCCTCCCCGCTGATCTCATATGACCACACAATTTCTCTGTTAACTTTGTCTTTCTTTACCTTTTCCTCTTCTCATTCCCTCCTCTTTACCCACCGTCTGCTTCGTTTTTAGCTCATACGTTTATCCCCTTCCTATGTCAGTCTGTCCTTCATTTTATCTCTCCTGTCATCATTCCAAGTGCTATTTTTCTATACAATCCACTTGTCCATTCACCCACCCCCCCTCCACACATACACACCCCACCAGCTCTCTCTGCCAGTCTTCAGTGACAGGTTTTGTGTCAGTGGGGCTGTCTGTGTCAATGTCAAGCCATTCCCAGCAATGATAATGTTTATTACCCGTTGTGTCCCCTGCCGCTCGCGGATTAACACAAATTGAAGGAGTACCCTTCAGAGATAACGCCGCGCGGCGAACTCAAAGACAATGACAGCTGTGTTTTCCCAATCTCAGTCTGCTTTGCGGTGATGCTTCTTTAAAGCATTCCCCTTCTGTCTCCACGCAGCAAATCTCTAGTCATGCGCATAGTACGCATTGCCAGAATTTGTTTGAATGTGCCACGTTATGAAGTCGCCGTATTATTGTGCTGTGCTTGCAGGTCTTGTGATCGCGACAAGAACAGGAAAGTCACTGTGAAAGAGTGGACAGAATGCCTGGTGGATCGTTCCGAGGCCTGGTTTTATCGTTTCATGTGTCAGTTACAACTTTTGTTTTCCAAGTTTATGAAAATTATTACCAAAAGAAATATCAAGAAAGACATAGAGATGAAATATTTCAACAAGAATTTGTGCTGATCACTAGACCCTTTTGCCATTTCCTCTCTTGAATTAATTTTTTACTAGTATCCTTATACATTTCCATTACCTTATCTGTTGTCTGTGTTTAATTTCAGTAAAGCCTTGTTGTGTGGGTTACATTGAAAGACAATCTGGAAAGTGAAGGCTGTATTGATTCAGCAGACGATTAGTTAATTAAATCTTTCATAATGAACATTCATTGAACGTCTAATTCAGTAGATCAATTAGTGATTTAAGTACAAGTCAATAACCCCCCCAAAAAAAATTTGTTAATTTCTCTCATGAACAGACATGAAAACGTGAAAACAGACTTCCTTTAGCAGTCTTTGATAAATAAGATCAGTCTTAACCATTCTTCTCTACAAGCTTTTAGCTGAAAATGAAGGATGATTTTTATCCGTTTTTCACTGTCCACAGTGATGATTTTTTTTTGTACCTTGTCCACAGCAATGAAAATGGGCTCTGACCAGCTGTGTCCTACTGTCAAACAAGAACTCCTGCATCTCCTCTGATCTTGCATCAGTACAGCAACCTGATTAAATAAAAAATAACAGTTTCTCCACAAACACTGTCGACTTCTCTGTCTCACTGCTTGTAGTAACATGGCGATTCATCACACTGACTTCATTCGCTGTCTGTTCATTGCCTTGTACGGACGCCCTAAATGCCCGAACAAGATCTCCTCTGCCAATTACGTTTACTGCTAATTACTTTTGGTGACATTTCTACAATTGTGTTGTAAAGCGACGAGGACAATGGATAATACTGAAACCAAATGAACACGGCATGCTTTGAATAACCAATTAGAGGGAAAGACGGCTGCGGTGGAGTTCACAGAAAGATTACAAGAAGCAAGATCGAAGACAAAGATATGTGTAGGAGAAATCCTTAGTGCGAAGTGACGTGACCAGAGAGAAGGCAAAGGGATAATAAAAGGAGGTTAACCAGAGCAGTAGTGGAAAGTGTCATGGGGCATCTGCAGAAGCCGAGGGAGGAAAGACGTGAAGAAAAGGGAAAGAGAAAATGTGTTTGTGAAAGATGGGAAGAGGTAATGCACTGTAAATGGGAGTGCTAGTAATGGAGTAATGCATAAAAAATGGATCAGAAATGAAGGAAAGACAGAGAACAGAGAGAGAGAGGTGGCGGTAACAGAGAGAGAAAGGAAGAAAGAAAAACTGCATAAAATATAAAACACTGCGCACTAAAAACTCTTGTTGCAACTTTGTTAAAGCTTCAAGGGTACATTTCTGTGAGGCAGAACCGTTGGAGGAAATGTCTGGCCTGCAGTGGACTTCTCAGTATGACTGGTTTCCCTGGACTAATTAGCCTTCGAATATGCCCTGCCTGCAGGATGAGGGGAAGAAAAACAGACATCGGGAGGAGGAGAGGTTTCTGGACTCAGTGTGAGATGCAGCTCCAGCCCAGACTTAACGCTAATGATGATTAAGAACTGCTCACTAGAAATGTGTTTAAAAAAAACTGTATCTTTAAGATCACACACAAGATGTTTTCTTTTTAATCAGATTAAAGTAATGTTTTATACTCAAATGTAGTATGAACCACTGGAGAGATCAAATTTGCTTTGGAACACAAATTCAAAAGTGTTTTGGGTTAAAGTGGCGTAGGAGCAAAACGCAGGCAGGATGATGATGATGATGATGATGATGATGATGATGATGTGGTAGCTTAATGAGAAGAACAGGAACGATAAACCAATGAGAACACATTTAAACAAGTGCCTTTACTCATTGCTAAAGTGGCAGCACTCTGTCACAGAACCACACTGGAACTTACTAAACTCAAAGTCCCTTTAAAAGTTATTCCATCGACCATTGAACATATTGGAAATACGAAAATAAATTTGTTCAATTGAGACATGCAAATATTGAAAAAACTCAGGTTTTTCAGTAAAAGGTTTTTATGCTAGGAGGTGTTTTTTTGGGACATATTGAAACTGATGTATTTTGCAAAACTGCAATGGAAACATTTTTCTTTTTTTCAATCACTCAATCAACAGCGGGATTTTACTACAGGGGAAAAAAACAAGACAACAGAGGTTGATGGTTTATTTTTATATTACTGGTGATGAGCGCTAATGCCTGATATATGAATACACCTTTTTTCAACATCTGCACAATATCGAGAAAGATTTGCACACTTTTGTAATGGAAATGCAGCTGCAGGTTGCTTCCCCTCCCAGCTGTTTCCTGTCTCTTGCTGGACTCTCCCTCCGCTGTTTTTCATTTTCCCCTGATTAGTCCTCTTTGTTACCTGGGCAGGTCACCATGACATTTAGCACTTAACCCTATGGAAGAAGATTAGGTCCACTGAAAAAAAAGAACAAAAACATAATTCTCAGAATTTTGAGTTTAAAGTCAGAATATTTTTTATTACCCCGCCCCCCTCCTCCGCAGTGGCTCTAATCCTCCTCCGTATAACCCAGGGCTGCTCAAACCTTTTGAGAGCAAGATCTACTTTTTTTCTCACCAGCCGCCTGAGATTTACCTCATGACACAAAGACATAAAAATTGCAAATTAAACTCTATTGACTTATTTTATATGCGAATATGCATCAGTTAT
>CAEGAF010016616.1:0-61424 GCA_903067075.1 Micropoecilia bifurca
ACACACACACACACACACACACACACACACACACACACACACACACACACACACACACACACACACACACACATGCACTCCCCCACTCCGGCAGGTGTGACACAGACGGCAAAAGGCCACGGAAGCTCATGAATAGGAAATGAGGCTTCACTCCTGCGCCCCTCCATCTTCATCTGCATGAAGAAGTCTCTGCAGAAAGAGGGTTGTTTTTCTTTTTTTTTTTCCTTCGTCACTCATCTAAATTCCATCCTCCTCCTTACACAGTGTTCATATCGTGTTTGTCATGCACGACAGCGCTGCTTCAGTGTGCTTGACAAGAATAGTGAATGGCCTGGTTATTACGGCGCAGTTATTGTCTTGTGCTGACTTTTATCCATGCCTTCCAAAAGTTAAGCATACAGCACTGGCTAAGCATTGGTCAGCGTCTGGTAAGGTGATTTATATATGATGATTTTAAAGGATATTTTCCGTTATGCACTGACAAAGCAAACAGAATTTTACACCAAAGTGTGTGTTGGTTTTATTTGGGTCGATTTAAATTAGTATTTCTGAAATGTAAGGGGCTAAGAGACAGGTACATAAATAAAACTCTGAACTATTAATTTTCTTTTTCAGTAATATATCACACGTCAGTGATGTATTGCAGAATATATTACAGAAATCTGAAATCGTCATTGTAATAAATCAAGGATGTGCGACCTTTACAACTTAAACAGCCATTTTTACTCTCAATCCAGCCAAATAAAAACTCGTTTAGACGTTAATGTTGCACAACATTGAGAAAAATGACATGTTGGAATTTTTGATAAATATATACTAAAGGAAATGTTATTTGAAGCACACATAGTCCAACCCTAATGGCAAGAAAATCAGATATAAAAGCATATTACTTAAACGTTTAGTGTTATTCTTTGTGGAAATTCAGTTCAGACATTGCAGGAATAAACTGGAAAAATTAAGTCTTATTGAATCTAAATTTAGAAATATTACCCATTTTTCTTTATAAATTACTTTTAGCCAAACTTACCAGCTGCACTACATTTCCATGCCTGTTATGACAGTTTGGTATGAGACAGACAATGTGTAAAAAAAATAAATAAATAATAATTGAGCTCTTCTGCCTGTGTTTATAGTGTTAACTAGAAACAACCAATCAGAACCAGGGGGCGGATCTTTGCGCTGTCAATCACAATCTGATTATCCAGGTTAGTTGACATGGCCACTACCCTGGTGGAGAAACGGTTTTTCTGTAATGGTAATTTGTTTCTCTGCCACTAGCACATTTAGCATTGAGTTCATGAGGCTGAGTGATGGCATTGAGACCCACCTCCTGGCTCTGATTGGTTGATTTGTAGAGAAAGGAGGTGGAGGAGCTCAATCTCTTCATAGATTATCTGTCTGGTGGCAAACTATCACAATATGGTGACAATTATAACAAATATGTAGAAAACATATCCTTTTATAAGTTACATACTGCATCTTTAAGAGCCATTGTGGAAGGTCCAAAGAACAACTTGTGGCTCTGGACCCCTGGTGACCATTAAACCAGCTAAAATTAGCTTGCTTTTGTCTATGAAAATCAAAATGGCACCAAGTAAACTTCCTGTTATGCAACAGTTTTTCCTCTCGTATTCCTGCTTCACTATGAATTAAACTGCTGCTTTTAAATAAAAATATTAAGGTGAATTTGTGTACAAGTAATATGATATTTTTACTTCAAATAAAATTAGTTAAAAAAACACCTTTGTTTATTTTTACCTATTCGGACCGGTTGACCTCTTATAGCTCACGCCGCTGTCTCTTTAACAACTGGGCGCCGTTTTTGGCAGGCTCCCATCACCTCACCAGCCAGAGACCTCTGAGAGACCACTGGATGCATTTGCGTGCAGGTCCACATCGCTGCCAGCAACATTCTTGTGGACGGAGAGGCAGACATGACGTTGTCATATTTGGGCAGTGGGAGAATTTCCCTTGTGCATTTTTTTCTTCTTTTTTTTTCAGTCAAACCAGAACCCAGCTCCTAAGCTGCCTTCCTTTCCCAACCCAGTGAATTCATTTTTTTCCTCTGATTTCTCGCTTTGTCTTTTGACCGCTAATGAAGCACCTAACAACCACAGGGTAGTGTGCCTGGCAGCGTGAGCTCTCCACCTGAGTCTTATCTACAGCTCCATAGCAACAATTCTCAGTAAACCCGTTCGCCGGCTGATTTTGATTGAGTCGTGTGCAGTGATGGGAGCTGTTTAGATTCCCCTCACTGGCATCTGTTGGGGATTTTTTTTCTTTCTTGACAGGCAATTAGATAAAGTGAGGGAATGCCAGTTTCCTGGTACAACAGGTGAAAAGAGTGAGCATTTTGAAACTAAATGCAGATCAATCAACAAAAACAGAAGCAAAACAGAGAGGAAGAAAAGGTGCGCTGTAGATATTGTCGCCTTCTGCTCATGTGAAGTAAAGGAGAAGAAAAAAAAACCTACTACTCCCTCCGTTTACTCCCCACCTTTTTCCCCACTCTTTGTTTCTCTACCTCCTCCTTTGTTCTCCTGCTAACAATGTGAGTGTTTGCTGCATGTTGCCATGGCTATTCTTGGAGCCTGATGCACTCCGTTACCTTCCTGAGAGGCCGACTAACTCTGGGTGCTGTGTTTGTGTGAGCATAACTCTGGGAGTGTGTGGGTGGGATTTTCTTCTCTTTTTTTGTGCATTTTGAGAGAGAGTGAGCGAGAGACAGCAGTTTTCCCCAGAAGCTGCTGCAGATGGGTGAACTCCTCTGTTTTGTTTCTCAGGCCCCCAGCAGCCTCCTGGAGGCTTTGGAGCAGCACCTTGCCTCTCTGGAGGGCAAGAAGACGAAGGAGCTGAATGCGGACACAAGGTACGTGTTTCAGCTGCAAAGCACCGGAGTAGATTTAAAAGTCGAGGAAATTTTGGTTTAGTTTCTAGGCCTGTCGCAATAAATCAATTAATTTCTTGCATTATTATGCCATTATCATTATATTAATTGAAAATGGCCTCAGAACAGCAATATTATCGCTTATCGCAATAATTTTTGGGACGATTTATCGTCCAGCAAAATTTAAGACAGGCGTACTAGTTTCTTAGTACACTTGAAACAAGCAAAACTGTCTTAGAAGTCACTTTTCAGCACGAAATAGGATCTTGTTTTAAGTAAATAATTCCTCAATATTGATGAAAAGTTTTTCACTTGTAACATGGGAAAAAAATGTTCGCCCATGGAATTGGGACTTTTCATCAATATTAAGTAACTGTCGACTTAAACAAGCTGAAAAGTTACTGTGAGGGACCAAACTCAAACGAAGACAAAAAATGCTCAAAAATAGAAAAGGTTTCAAATTTAATTCTTCAAAAAAATTATTGACAAAACAAAGATTTGAAGCAAGAATAAATCAAAGAATAAATAACAAATTTGGATCCAAATTAACTTAGGTCAACTGAACTCGAACTGACCTCAAACAAAACTGACCTAATAAACAAAGAACCAAGGCTGCTTATATAGGGGTGGAGTTAACCTAAATCTACCACATGGGGGAGGTCTGACCTAACAAAAGAACAAATACAAAATTAACTAAACCATTCTATAAACAAATAAAGCAAAACTAACTTTAATTTAACACAAACAATAAGTGAATATTTAAGTGACTAAATTAAATAATAATCCTCTTGTAGTCTCTCCCTTCAGTCTTTCAGTATTTTATGGATGGTTTCCCCAGGTTCCTCCACCAGCTGGTTCCTATTAGCAAACTCAAAACACAAGTATAAATGAACCATTCAGACAGACATTAACTAAAGTGTGCACCCATTAGAAAATATATGTCCAAATGAAATAACCAAGTTAAACTATACTAATAAAGAAATAAATACTAACACTATGTGGTGGTGGTAGGAGCATCCGCCACAATTACTTATGTGTTATATCAAGTGTACTAAGACATTTCTGATAGAAACAAGACCAAAAACACTCAGGGAATTTTATTTTTAACAAAACATGGTCAAGTTGTATACTTTTTTTTCTTTTTCCCAGAGCGTCCACCTTGTCGAGTGCCGTCTCGTCTCTGTCCTCCACCGGCATGTCCTTCAGCCGCATGGATGAGAAGGAGAAGCAGCAGGCCTTGGAGGAGGAGCAGGCCCGGCTGCAGGCTCTCAAGGTGAGATTTCAGGCCCTGTCACCTCTGAAGGAGGCAGTTAGTCTGTGAGATGAAGCAGCCAAGAGGCTCTCAGAAGGAGGTTGAGTACAGACTGATCTGTCCTTTCTCAAGTGACTTCAAGTGGCGTCTTTGCAGTCAGTTCATCGAGTTCTGTGGAGCTGCTTCTTAAGACACAAAAGGCTTTGTAGAATTTTAATCCATTTCTTAGCTACGGTAGTTTTAAGATGGATTCGTTATGGACATACTTATATAAAATATATATGTTTCCTTTAACAGAGATTGAACTGGATTGTGAACGCATAAGGACGCACTAACCGTAAAAGCATTAAACTTCCCAGGAGTGAATACCTATAGAAAAGTAGGCATGTTCTAAAAATTGACAATATCCCAATGAAACTTGAATAGCTTCTTATTTGTAGGGTTTGTTTTAGACTTTGTGGACAGGATGACGTTTCCACTCTTAAAAAGGTTTCAGATCCATCCTCGCATCTGCAGATGGTTAAAAATGCAAAGTTAACTACAAGCAGTTTTCCACCGGGGTAAAAAATGTGTTCTTAGTTGAAACGGAGGAAATATGATGATGAAATGTTCTGAGCTTCAGAATGAGCTTTATTTATAAAACATAAAACATGTTTGAACCTTGAGAAAAATGCTCATAAAACCACGTTTTTAAAATTCTTGATTTGGTTAGCCTTTTGCAACCGCAACTTCTACTTCAGTGTTATTTGGCTCACTTTTTAGTTTTATCTGGAGCTTAGATTCATGGCCTGAAATTTGGGCCGGGTCGCACCAGAATTATTGGATGAGTTTCTTTAGATCTTCTCGGGACATAAGTCCTTTTATCGTAACGTGTTCTTTAGGTGATAAAAGGCTGAATTTGTAACTGTCTTCATGTGGCTCTGAAGATTCAGGACAGAGTCAAGCGCTACACCCAGATTTCAGACCCGATTACAAATGTTTAGCTGTAAAAGTTGAAATGAGCTAAAGATCATTTCTCTTTAGCTCCAAAGATGATAACTTCAGTTTTGTTTCGGTTCAGATGGAGAACATTGTGGCGCATCAACACATTTATCTGTTCTTAGCATCTGTTGAGGCCTTGGTTGGGTTCAGGGTCTCCTTGTGACATTGTAGAGCTATGTATCATCTGTGTAGCTATGGTAGCTAATCTTATTACTTTTAGTAACCTCAGCTTGGCCTGTCACATAAAGCAATAAATCATCTAATCACATAATAAATTGAAACAAGCTCAATAATTTCCTTTTGCATGATTTATCATTTTCCCTCTTTTTTTCCCCTCTATTAAAAAATGGATGACAACAGTCTTTAGCCTGGTGCTTTGGTCTCAACTAGCCCTTTTTTTGAAGGACAACTTTGTTTGCAGAGACGTCATCCATTTTATTAGTGGCCTTTTTATTTTGGATGTTTAAAATGTATTCCACCTCCAGTGTTAAATATTCATTAGAATTGAACATTTATTGATCTTTGACGATGTGTTTTTGCGTTATTATGCCATTATAATTAATCATGGATTCAAAACAACAATATTATTGTTTATCGCAATAACGTCCGAGAAAAGCTGATGTCCAGCAAAATCTGTTATTGTGACAGGCCTAACCTGAGCTAGAGGGAACCATGTAGATGTTAAACAGGAAGTTGTCCCAAGATTGAACCTTGTGGTACACCATATGTGATTTCTGCCCGTTCCATTGAGAAGTTACCTACTGACACAAAGAAGTTCCTGCTTGTTACAGAAGATTCAAACCAATTATTGTGTGGACCCAAACAGCATGCTTTGGTCAGAACAGAGGCATACGGTTTTGTAACGGTTTTGTTAAACTGCGTAAGGGAAGATCAACACAGAAGTTGGAACAAGCAGTACAAACCTGCAAACATTTCCACATCATAGCTTCACTTGGCACAACACATCACACCGCGTGATACGCCGCGCCAGGAATGCCAGTGGATCCCCCCTCCCCCGCACCACCACCACCACCACCACCATCTTTGACATCTCAACTCCAGTTGAAAAATAAAGGCCAAAAGGCTATTCAGTGGTAGCTTGGCCACGCAATTGAAAAGTCAAGTATAAAATGTGTTGGCATTTTTCACTCCAGCCCTGGGAGTCCTGCCTTGCAGCAAACTGTAATTGACTGAGAGCTCAGTGGGAACTACAATTCAGGCACGCATAGCAGCATCTGGTGTGTGTGTGTGTGTGTGTGTGTGTGTGTGTGTGTGTGTGTGTGTGTGTGTGTGTATATGTACACAAGCTTCGTTTCACACGTAGCTCGCTTAAACCTCGTAAGAAAATGTTGCAGTTTACTTAGTAGCGCTGCCCTCTGTCTGTGTAAACCCCCTACAAGCCTCTTGTGTGTACGAATCATGTGAGATTATGCACAGTTAGCGTTGCCTCACTGTCTCGGTGCGTTTGATTGGATTATATTTCTGTTTACTCTGTGCCCTTGGTTTGTCCCGCTTCTATCGAGATGCGGAGAGTTATTTTTCTTTTTTTTGTTTTTTTTTTTTTCTAATTTAGAAAGAAGAGGTGAGATTAAGTGAGAACATAGTTCAATAAGAGAGCTGGAGAGAGGTCAGGAGGGGTCATCCAAAACCTTCCAGTCCAGCTGTCTGCGCTCTCTGGTGTCCATATGGGTTCAACGCGCACATACAAAAACACTTCCATGCTCAGCTCCTGTCCAGCTGGGGCTTCAGCCCAAACAATACCAGCAGTTGGCTGCTTTTTTCTTTTTTTCCCGCTTCCCTCACTACTCTGTCGGAATAGAAATGAGGAGAAGGCTGGTACAGCAGGAGATTCTGTTTTATTAATCCGCTCTGGATCCTTTTAAAGGCGGCAGAGGTTGTAAGGTGACTTGGAACATTTCTTCACCTTAAAGTTGTGCACTGAATTAAAACCTTCGTCTGGCCTTGTGTAAATAAGCTACATAAAGGCGCTTTGAGGAGCTGTGTTTTCACTCCGACTGCAGTCATCCATACCAATAACTGGCCTGACTGCTCTACTGGAAATTGCCTCATTCGTTGGGCAAACAGAAAGTTTTTTTTTTTGTTGGGGGGGAAATCTCCCACAGCGAATTCCCTGACGGGGAAAAAAATAAAAATGTAGTGCAATTGATCTCTACAGGGCAAATTTAAAGGTCTGGTGTGTTGGATACCCCAACAGTGCATGAAATACAGCAAGAAAATGAGAGATTAGGGAAGGGATGATGCAATACAACAGGTTTGACTATTTCTTTTAAATACCTTTACAATGCTTAAATTGTCAAATTATATTGTTTTATTGTTTGGTGTTAGAATCTAAAGTCCTTGTGAATTATTCAGTCCTTCCATAATACTAGGAGGACGCAAAAATTGGCTGATTTTTGCATCATCTTTTTTTCAAAGTTGCCTTTGTTAAAGCTTTATTTTTACCATAACCTTCTGCCAACAAGAAGATTGAAATTGTTGCAAATAACCTTCCCCCCCAAAAAAACCCCCAAGATTTTGACAAGGTTAATAGTTAAAGTACTAATAACACTTTCAAGAACTTTCTTGAAATATCACAAATAATGTCCTAATGAGTTATCGAAGTGAAAAAACATTATTTCATATTGATTATTCAAGTTAACATGAGTTGTGTAAACAGTAGAAGGAAATCCTACAGAACATAAAAACACGCTTTCATCTTGCTCGCTTGCCTTTCAGGAAATGTCATCAAACAGGAAGCTAAATTATAGGACGCTGAGTGGATCGGTCAAAATTCTGCCAAGTTGCAGTGATTGGGCAGAAAAATTGGTTAGATTTGCGCAAAAATTGCGAAGAAGTGAATTTCCATTTATTGCTCAGTACCATATTACGTTAAAGACCTTACCCTGCCTTACTTCACCATTCACATTCTGCTCAGTGGTTAATACTCTAAAACCACAAATGCATCATAAACGTAGATTATGGCTTGATGGAAGTGCTGATCTCAGACCAGAAAGTTGCATGACATTTTGATATTTCCCCACTGTTTTCTTCCCCATATCTTTTTCCTGAGATCAGTCCGGAAGCTTCCAATCGTTTCCCCGGCCGTCTTGCAGACGTCAGCAGCGTTCTGTTGCAGTTTGAGGCTAATGGAAACGACTCCTGCTGTTTTTGTCACGTCATTCTTCACATCTATTGACTTCCGTCACCTTGATTCAGCACAACAACGAGAATAAAGCTTATATTAAAATGCAGAATGTTTAGTTTTTTTGTTGTTGTTGTAGCTGTGGACGGGCTTTGCTGATTTGTGTAAATGTCACTCGAGAGAACCAAACTCTGTTCTCAGCAGCACCTGGGTCTTGACAGAACCAGGTCAGATACGACATGAAAAGAACTAGGAAGGTCCATGTATTCGGTATGAATTATTATTATTTTTTAAAAGGACTAATTAGTTTTAAAATCCCTGTATTCTGAATCCCAAACCCTGATAGCAGCATTTCTAGAAACCTTCTGGGCTTTTGTAGGAATCCTAAAAGCGAAAAACTTGCACCCAAAGAAAGTTGTCTAGCTTTTTACATTGTGTGTCTGCATTACAGGACATTATCAATGTCCAACAATATCATCTGCCCACTTTTATCAGATGAGTTGTTGCCGTTGGGTTACACAAGGTGTCCACACATCCTAAAAGCCTTAATTTATTAAAATAAAGTATTCCTTAAATACGTTAATCACAGTGACAGGACTGTTTAATGTCGCATGTTCTTGTTTATGTAGTTTTTTTTCATGGGACTTTTCTGTCATTCAAAAGCTTGAGTCTTGTGCCACACTCTTTGTTGTGTTCTGTGGCTTCAGGGGGTTCAGGCTACTGGTTACTAGCGGCAAATATGCAATTACTAGCTAGCTGTTCTAGAAAGGGTAAATTTGGCCTGGTTAGCAAGGATGAGGCTATATTAGTTATATAGCTAGCAAGGGTATATTTGCTGCCATTTACCAGATGCTAGCTAGCTGATTGTCAAGCCCTTCTCTCTTATTAGACACAAACAGCAAGGATAATTAGCAAGGCAAATAAAGCCTTGCTAGTTAGCCAAGACAACTTTATTTATAAGCATTTTTGAAATGGCAAAACTGGGCAAAGCACTGAACAATAATTATATAAAAATAACAAAATAAATGAAACAATAACATAAAATATGTAAAACACAATTTGATAAATAAAATGACCACTCTCATGCCGAGTCAATAACCAGTAAAAAGTAGCTACCTAGCCAGTTATCTACCTAGCAATGCTTTTCCTCATCATGCAAGTCCCACAGGGGCCAACCAACCCCAATATTTAGTTTTCTTTTATCTTAAATTTCAATCAAGTATTCACTAAGAAGGTCTTAAAGTCTGACTTGTTGGCTTGTTAAAAACAATTTATTTGTCTCTGTACCCATTTTTCAAATGAATCCAGAACAGCCTAGTCTCTGCTCAAGCTGTGCTGGGGTCCTCGCTTCTCTCACGTTTGACATCTGTGTCTTTTTTTTTTTTTTTTTCCAGGACCAGCGGCTGAAGGAGATCAGCATGCAGACTCCACCCTCCGCCTCCCCCAGCAGCCAGTCGGTCGGCAGCGCCAACAACAACCACATCTCACACACCCCGGAGTTGTTTGGCTCCGTGCTGAATGCAAACAGGTGCACAAACCTAAGCAGACACGGTCAGAAATCTGCTCACGCCGTTCAGCATCCGTCATGGTAGACGTTGACCCAAATATTTCTAAAGGAATGTGTTCAGGAATTCAACAGATGAGCAGCAGTTTTTCATCCCAGTTTGGGTTGTTTAAGTGAAAAAAAAAAAAGTCCAGATCAGGAATCTGCTGCCATCTTTTCTGCAGTCTAGATTTGACATAATGAACCACAGAAACGCCTTATAAAAATCGGATAGAAAGTTTTTGTGGACTATTCTTGTTATCCATCTGCAAAGTGTCTGAGTCGTCCGCTCTGGATATACTAGTGCGTCTCTACAAATTATAATAAAAGTCCTGTCATTTCAGTAATTATATTAAAATCTGAAATTCATTTAGGTTTATAACACATGGCAATGTTTTAACGGCGCAGTATGTAAAATAAACTTTTTTGAGTTTTAAATCATGTTATTATTCCTCATTATAAACATACCTGGAGCTGCAGTTGCAAGATGCTGAACTTCCGCAGAGCAGCCCTCCAACGCAGCAGCAATTAGCAAACACCTATATTCATATTAAGTGAATGAAATAAAAAGTCAAATCAAATGAAATTTGATGTACCTGTATCTGCCAGACGTTTTCCTTCCACTTAGCTTTCCGTCAGGATGCTTGTCACTCTGCAGGCAACTAGTGTCTTAAGCAATAAACCTTTGTGGCTTGTCTTCATATAAATGAATAGAAGTGTCTCACTCTCATACATAAAAATAGGACTTTTTATTTTTTGAACTGAATCACCACATCAAACTAGCTTTTTGCGGTTTGGTGTTGTCCTCTAGTTAACTTTTAGATGCGTTTGAACCGGCACAATCGGGGTCAGGATCTCATTATTTAGCAAGAGTTTGTCAAGAGAGGAAAATGTTCTTCATACGATGTTTTAAAAAAAAATCCTGAAAGCCATTCTTCATGGTTCAGAGTGTTTATCAGCAGAACTCCGAACCCGGAGACGAGATCTCGTCCGCTTGCATGTCAGTTTTTGTTCTGGAGCCCAGAAATCTTTCCCCGACTCCTTCCCAGGAAATGGATAAAGTATTTGGATTTAATAATCGGAGCAGAATTTACACACTGTGAATTTACTGCCGCTAACTGCTTTATTGCTCGAGGGGGAATATTTTATAGCCCTGCAGAGAGCGGGGATTAATCTTGATCTGTGACAAACGAACGTTTTTAGTGGCGACTTTAGCTATTTATGCTCAGTTGATTAAATATTAATACTCTCTCTCTGTCTCCTTTCATTTCTCCACACGGTTTTTTTTTTTTGTGGTTGATATCTTGATTTATTAGGTTTTTTTCTGTTCTTTCACTTTCTCACTCCCCATCCGATTTGCTCCTCAGCGTCCCCAACCTGAACAGCGACCTGTTTGATCTTCAGCCGGCCTTCATCCCGGCCGTGCAGAGCACTCCTTCCATCTCCAACGCCAACAGTGCCTGGGGAGGTAAGCTTTCATCTCTCTCCCGTATTTATTGGCACCCCAAGACAAAAGGATTCAACTGTTTCCTTATAAATAAGCGCGCTTGGCTTTGTAATAATAACTCCTGCGATTGCGGTTCCACACTTCAAAATGGCGCAAAGAACCAGTCGTGGTTTTTTGTGTCGTTCTCTGCTGAAACCCGGGCGTGTATTAGCTGTGCCCCGCGTGTTTCTGAGCTGACATTTCCAGCTCGCTATCAGCCGTCTTGAATCAAAGTGTAGCACAGTGATGCATCTGGAAGCTCTGGCGGTGTGGAGTTTTAAAGGCTTTGTGTCACAGGATTACCGCCGGAGCCGTTTGGTAAATTTGCTCGGCCAGATTTCAAAGCCAGAGTTGCTTGCGAGCGACAGCGGCGGCCGGCACCGTCGTCGGTGGGTCTGACTTTACAGCTTCTGTTCCAGTCCGCTGTTGCTTTTCTCTACAACGATCAAATGGCTGCTCAGGGGGTCAGTTCCTGTACGTAGACTGATTTGTTAAAACGTGCAGGAGCTGCATTGTTATATTGTTGGGCCGTCAGCTGTTGCGTCATCCAACTTTAAGGAAGGGCACATTATCTCCTCTAAACATTTATTGTTGGTTTATCAATCACAGGGTTCCTACACCGTCTGGGATTTGATTAGAGATGTTACCTTCCCTCAAAACACATGGAATAAGTCAATAAAAGGAGAAAATATCAGCATTTTCATTCACTGATCAATATTTATGCCATCCGTCTACTATTGCATCCATCCATCAGTTATCTGTCCATCCATCAATCTTTTTTTCCATCCACCCATCTATTTTTTATTCATTTATATGTTCATCCTTTTGTCTGTCTATATTTTATGCATCCACAGGCCTGTCGCAATAATCAATAAATCAATTAATTGCATGATAAATTAAAACGATATTCAATCGTTTTAATTTGCGTCATTTATCGTTTTTCTCTTTCTACCAAAAACTGGTTAATAAAAGTTTTCAGTCTGGTGCCTTTGGTCTCAAATATTTATTTTTTGAAGGATAATTTTGTCTACAGAGAATCAATGATCGGTTTTATTTCTTGCTTCTGTTGTTTTTGTTCATTTATTTTGAATATTTAAAATGTATTCCAGTTCCTTCGTTAAAAGTTTACTGATATTTGAGAATGTGTATTATTATTATTATTATTATTATTATGTCATTGCCATTATGTTATTTGAAAATTGCCTCAAAAGAACAATATCACTTATCGCAGTAATTTCTAGGACAATTTATCGTCTAGCAAAATTCATTCACAGCTATCATCCATCCATCTTTTCGTCCATCTATCATTTCATCCATCCATTATTTTCATAATCATAAATTCAGAATCATTTTAAATAATCCTGTGACTGAAACCCGGTTTGTTGGTGCGACGACATTAAAATAGGAGTTTTTACACACATGCAAAAGAAAATGTCAGACAGTGCTGTTCAATAAGAGTTTTATTCTTTCCCTGGGAGATTCACAAGTATTTTCTTTGTTGTTGTGCGGCGTTCTGTTCAGATAATGACATTTCTCCCGACAGTGAACACACACACGGGTGCATCAATAGATTTCCTCATGAACAGGCTTTGCTTTGAAACCTTCAGCTGCCTGCACAGAATCCTAAATTTCAAAGCAGCAACGGTGGAAGAGCGGTGACCAGGTTCCTAAGTCTAACGGGATTAGATTAGCGGGAGGTTTGGGATCCTCCCCACAGCGAAGCCACAACGTTGTTTCCCTGTAAAACCCGTTCTGGTTGCGTCTCCCACAGCGTCCTTCAGTGAAGGTTTGTGAGATGAAGCCCGTCCAGGACAGCCTCACTCAGCCATATTTAACTGCATTCCTCAGGACTGGAGAGCCAGCCGCTGCAGCAGACCACCCCGGCCATGACTGTAGATTTTGATGCCGTGTTCGGGAATAAGTCCACACCCAGTAACAACGGCCCACAACCTGCAGCCGGTAAACAGCCCCTCGCTCTGTCCGACTGTCCGGACAGGGAAGTGACTAAAACCCCTTGGCTTGATGGCGGCGCGCTCTGGACTAACCCTCTGATTAGTTTCAGCAATCTGTGGCTGCTCTGCTCTGGGGATTGGCTTTTGTTTTTGTTTTTTTGCTTTCTAACTCTGCTTCATGTTTGGGGTTTTTCTTTTGGTTTGTTTTCTAATGATGACCTCTGCCATAGAGACGGAAACCACAAGGTCCTGGTATCGGCAAACTTCAAATTCAGCAGAATTTCACTTACGTTTCTCCTTCTGGCTTACTTTATTTTATCCTCTCGTAACCAATCTTTCTTTGAGTTCTAAAAAAGGGACATGCTGCATTATTTTTTCAACTGTTAGACCTTCAGATTAGATAATTTTGTAACCATTGTGTAACTTTAATCATTTTCCCAATTCACAGGTGAGGATCTGCTTTTGTAGTGCTTTTGAAACTTCTTTGAATTTTATCACGACACATACACCAACTGTGACTTCAGTTTGTGTGGATGTTACATAACATGCCACCACAAAGCAGACCATAACTGCTTATTCATAATAAATCTGCCAGAAGATTTATTACAAACATCAGGGAAGGAAACGAATACTGTACATCAACCTGAACCAGCCGTTTCCATAGTTATGTGTTGTAGACGATCCAGTCAGACTCCAGACTTGGATCTAGTAGAGCCATAAACATTACCTTTCAGGGACACATCCCACTATTTTGACAAACATTTTTTCTTTGTTGTGAAAATCTTGCAGAGAAATAACCAAAAAGACTTGGAGGTGAAACTGTATTTTGTTGGACAACTTTGCAGGGTGTCTGCACATCCTAAAAAAGTTTTTAATTTGTGTATCTAAAATGAAGTCCTTTAGTGTCTTAAAAATGTAAGGTGACCTTAAATAAATTAACAAACGGTCTTATATTCTGACCTGGCATACATATCCTATGTAGATTTTTTTGTAGACTTTACTGTCAGTGAAAAGTTTGAGTCGCGATACCAGCTAATAAACCATCGCTAACTAGTTAGCTAGCTAAGTTTATTGTCTATCAGCGTTCGTCTTCCCCGTTGGCTCACATGTACTGCCAACCCGTACCAGGATCGGTGCTCTGTGCGGAAAGCAGTCTGGGGTTAAGGCTGAAGAGAGAATCGTAAAAGTCTTAAATCTGAGTTGGTGAAACAACGTTGGAATCAAACCATGCATCTTTGTCTTTTCACAATAAAATTACAAACCGCCTTGTATTGCTCCGCCGCTTGAAATCCGAATACATCAGGTTTTGTGGTTAGAACTTGACAAAACATAAAAATAAAAAAAAAACTCGAAACATATTTGCAAAGCAGTGTAAGTGAAGTTTCTTTCTCGCTGCCATTTTAGAAATGAACTCATTTCCTGTCTTCTTGTTGTCAGTTTTTCACAGCAGCAGCACCCTGTCAGTCAACGCCACATGTGGAAATTTCTACATAATTCATGAAATTTCTCAATTAATAAAAAAAGATCTCTTTTTATGAAACAGAAATGTTGGAGGGGAATCTAGGATCAAATCTTTAAAAATAAGAGCATCTTCTATGCCATATTTTGATTTTTCCACCTCCTCTGACCTTGTGTAACCCCTTCGGACCCAACAGTGGGAGGATTTTCTGTCCAGACTAGTTCTGTGTTTGGAGGGATTCTTTTCTACTTCTAAAGCTTCTGTTGAAACGACCCATAAACCATCTGGGCAAACCGACCACATCTCCCAAAAATCACTCTGTCTCCAGCTGCTCCACATGTGCACCGATGTTTATACACACACACACACACACACACACACCTACACACACACACACACACACACACACACAGACGTTTCTGCATGTTTGTAAATATGTCCATTCACACGTCCTCTATCATTTCCCTCTCCTCCGTCTGCCTGCTTCTTCTAGTCTGTTGTGTTTTGTTGTCATTCACACCGTTCCCACCTTCCTCCTCCTCTTCCTCGTGCCGCTGCCTCCTCTCGTTTCGTCTTCGCTTCGCCGTCTCCTCATCACACATCACAAGGCAAGAATCACCCAGGCAACTCGGGTCCATCTGCTTTCCCTCCGACTCCTCGCTTTTAAAATGAAGAAATCCCTTTTCTTTCTTTTCTCCCCCTCCTCCTTTGCGCGTTTTGCTGCAGCAGTCTTTCTTTTTAATATTCCCTAGTTAACTGCTGCAATTTTGTTTTTTTTTTTTTTTTTGTTCTTTCTGATTGGTTAATAAATGAGGCGCCAGCTTTTCTATTCAAATTGGTAGATTTCATTAATTTTAATGGAAGACATTCTGCCTTTCTTTTCTTTTTTTGTTTCTCATCTCATCCAAATAATTGTTTCTTCTGTATTCATCAGCAGTGTCTTGTTTTCAGGTTTGAACTCTTCTTCTTTTTAATGTGAATTTAAAACCCACCAAAGCTGAGGGAAGTCACCAGAGAACTAATCTTGGAGCTTGTTTCTGGAAGTACTTTTGCACTCGACTTGCTTTTGTGTGAAGTAATCATGGTGATCTAGACATCGGAGAGCTAATAATGTTTGTCACGCAGAATTGAATTTCCTCACTCAGATGAATAGGAAAAGAAGAAATGCACCACTATTGTATTAAATAAACTCACTGTCGCTACTTATATTTACAAAACATAATTAGGGCTACATTGGATGCTTTGCTACAATATCTAAAATACAGTTTAAGTTTGGCTACATTTGAGTAAACGTGAATCAATAATTTTTTATAGTTATGGAGAATTAAAAATGTTTTCCAAGAATAAACGTGTGAAAGTGTCGCAGCGCGATCTGATCTGTTTTATTCTCATTTATTAAAAATAAACATAATTTTTTTTTAAATCACATGAACATAAGTATTCCCAGCTTTTTTCAGCCTGATTCCACTGATTGACCTTAAAAGGCTTCAACATCCTAACTGGAGTCAGCTTGTGGTAAATGCAGTTGATTGCACTTGATTTGAAACACCTGTCTATATAATGACCCACATTTTGAGGAAAGATATTAATTTAACACAATTTGGAATAAAAAAGTTGCAAAACATTCACTGTAACTTGGACTACTTCCCAAGAGACGGGGAATGTTTAGACTTTAAATAAGTCCGATAACATCTGTTTGTAACCACACAGAGAGGATGGTGCCACACAGGAAAGAGAAAAAGATCATTTTGAACCACTGAAAGTTTTTTGCCTCTTGTCTCGAGAAAGCAGCTCTAACCAAAGAGAGTCGCAGTCAGTAAATTATGGGGAGTGAATGTCATGTCTGAGTAGATTTCACTGCGAATTAATTTAAATGATGATTTTAAATGTTTCAGCTCTGTTTTCACTCCAACAGGTGGCCACGATTTCTACGAATTACATCTGCAGCATTAGATACCGTTCAGTGCTCATTGTCTGTGCTGAGTTTTAGACGATGTCGCCTCATTAAATTTCGGTTTACATCTGTTACCACCAAGTGCTTTGCAGACGTACTGTTGGAGCAGATTTGCCGTCTTCCTCTCCTTTGATCTTTAACCCATATTGACAGCCAGTCCGACTCCAAAGCATCAAAGCCAACACCGATAACATTCATCCTCCCAGTTCAATACGGCGCTTCTCTTCCCCTTCCGTCCAGCTTACCTTCGTCTGGGTGTGTGATCGACTGAAGCCACAATAGAATGGCTCTGTAATTCAGAAAACTTAACTGACACACGGTTGAAGGAACATCAAGAAGTGGGTGGAGAAGAGCCACATTCTTAGTGTTTTATTACAGTGTCGACAATGGGATGGAAATTAAATTCAGGAGCGAAAAGGGCGATTTCATTTCTTGTTTGACTCGCCCTCCACCCCTCCTTGTGTTGTTCCTCACTTCTTTTCTTTTTTTGATTGTTTTTGCTTCATCTCTGAGTTTCATCTTGCCGTTTCTAATTTTTCTTCCTTCTCTATGCTGCCCCACCTCCCTCGTTTTCTCATCTTGCTAAGCCAGCAGTGAAAGTGTTTTTCGAATTTCTTGTGTCAGCAGTGCTGTCAGGCCTACACACCGCTTCCTAACTAAATATTATTCCTCCCTCTTTTTTCCCCCCCACCATCAGTTGCCTGTCTGTGATTTCCTCCCCTTCGAGAAGACACTGTCCATTTATAAGCAGTAAATATTAGTTTTCTGCTTTGTTCAACTCCCCTGGTATTTAAAAAAACACTTTTGTATTTTGAATTAAACCAATGGTGCAAACTTTTGTATACACATTTTTTTATTTTTTTACCTGTCTCAAACACCTTTTTTGCATCCAATACACACATGCACACTCGCAGTCACACCTCCAGATTTTTATACCAGCAAATGGTAACAACCATTAGCTGAATGAGTGCTGACATGGGAGTTGTTACTGCTGGCTCCTAAACTCACATGCACACCAGTACAGGAAATTACTCTGTCATTTTCACCTACAGGCAATGGACACTGGAGGGGGGGAAAAAAGCAAACAAACAATACTATTTCACATGCTTTCAACCAGGCACACTCATATTCATTCAAGACACTTTTCAGAGTCGTACATTGAATATGACAGCTAGGATCATGTAAATCGGTAACCTGGATGAATGCAATCTACCAAGTCGGGGATTAGAGGATGCTACATGACAGGAATAGTGAAATGTAGAAATGTTCATTCTCGTTTCTGCTCACAAGATTAAGGTTTAGAGCAAGAGACGACTTGGTAGAATTCTCTGAATAATTCAATTAAAAATATTTCATTAATCCCAGAGGAAAATTAAATGTCACTTTCCTCAAACTTCTCGGTGACGGCTGTAGCGTCTCCAGTTTGGTCTCCACCACTGTTTCTCCTTCTCCCATGACAGAAATGGTGTTCACCCTGTAATGTTTTCCTTAAAACTGCTCTACATTGGATTGTTTCACTCAGTAGCTTGAACAC
This sequence comes from Micropoecilia bifurca, assembly GCA_903067075.1. NCBI lineage: Eukaryota > Metazoa > Chordata > Actinopteri > Cyprinodontiformes > Poeciliidae > Micropoecilia > Micropoecilia bifurca. The sequence continues at coordinate 18,191 of CAEGAF010016616.1, forward strand.
ATTGGGTAATATTAGCCAAAATCCCCTGAGTAAGAATGGCTGACAAATTAGCCTGAATAACATAGGGTTAGCTTGAAGATATTGGTAAATATTAGCTAACATAGCTAAATAGTAATAGGCAGGATATATAAATGATGTTTGTTGGGCTAACTTGGTAGCTTGAATGCAGTGACTAATATTAGCAAATTTTGTCAAAATCCTGTGAGTCAGTGTGGCTAACATGTTAGCTAGCTCACAGCCAGAATAATATAGGGCTAGCTAAGATATTGGCTTGAAAGTGCTGTAAAATTTTAACTAACATTGCTATAATAGGGAATTGGCATGTATCGCACCAAATTACTGATATTTGTTGGTAGAATATAGGTCAGAATATACTGATGTCAGCTGAACATATCTCTAAATTAATCTGGTTTCATTGCCATATCGAGAATAGTATTAAGTCCAGGAAGCTCTAACTTTACACAACTACGTAGGTCACAGAGTTCATCCCATTCAATTAGTTTTTTCTCTGAAATTCAGAAGTACAATGAGTTTCAATGTGAACATACAAACTAACATACTCAATTCACATAAGCTAGTTTAGCCAAAATATCAGCTTGAACATGTTGGTTCATATTAACTCAGGACTAATCTACTTTTACAGTTAAAAGTGATTTAGGACTTAATATAATCAGTTCTTTCAGTCAAAACTATTCAGTGTTACACTTTTAGGATAATATATTCAGTTTTAGCTAGATACAAAGCTCCACTGACATTTTAAGTTGAGGAAATGACTCCTAGAACTAAGAGATGAGCAGAGATGCCCCAAATGTTAATAACAATCCAGAATAATTGTGCTTTAGTTTAGATATAATTTGCTTATAGTAAAATAAATGTAGAATTTAGGTATTTAAAAAACAATTGTAAAACAAGTTTTTAAGATGAATGTGACTCGAGGAACTTTGTCCTTCCAGCGCTGACATTTTAGCAACGCTAAATTTACTCACTGGCATCACAACATACATTATTAAATATGTCTTGATAAATTATTTTGAGAAATGTGCATGCGTCATGATTTTTCCTCTAAATAATAGCGACATGTTTAGAATGTTATTTTGAATTTCTGGGAAGAAAATTATCTGCAGTACACATCTTTTAAAACTAGATCAGCTTGCCATAGAATCACATTTAGCACCATTGTTCTGCACAATGAGGCGGGATGTGTGACCTCTTCGAATAAAGAAGCACAGGATCGTTCAGAGTTTAGAAATGTTACTTATAACCTAAAATATTACTGGCTATTGAGTTGCTCTGCTTTCTGATGTCGTTTATCAGGCTGCTTAGCCTCTGGAGTGCACTTAAAAGCAGCTCAGAACGATGTCCTTTATGCTTTGGATGCTTGAATAAACAACTTACTGCCTGATATTTTTCACAAACCCAAAATTTGACAGTCCTTCAGGGCTTTATTTCACTTTCTAAGCTGTAACTGAACTGCTGCTGTTTGGCAAACAGAGAAGCCTATTTCCTCACAGAAAATAAAAATTACAAACATCTCTGCTCTTGCTTTCCTCTCTTTTCATCCGTCTTCTGTGTATCTTGTGAAGCTTCCACACATTTTTCATCTCTTTACAAGGTTGTTTGAAGCCTTTTAGATGTAAAAAGCACTTTTTTTTCCTATCTCCCCCCTACAGCCCCAGCTCATCTACATGAACAAAATTGATTTCTTGTGCAGGTTTCGATGCTCTTGGAGACCTGTTAAAGCCCACAGTCCCCACGCATACCGCACCACCTCCCCCTCCTCCTCAAATGGCCATCCATCCTGGAGGAAAGCTGCTAGCCAATGACCTCGACTCCTCTCTGGCCAACCTTGTGGGCAGTGAGTGCTGACACACACAAACTTGTTAACAAAGAGAGAAAACGAGTTGCAATAGCTGCGCAGCAGATGGAACAGTTACATAACTTTACCAATGCATCACCGGGCCTTGAATAATTACCGGGCGCTGGCTGTACTGCGGTTGAACACAAGTCCAGAAGATTTTTATTTTTTTATTTTATTTTTTTTTCTGAAAACTTGTGTGCGTTCTCCAGAAAATGCTCTGTTTCACTTTGTTCTCTTTTTCTTCTCCCTGCTCAGATCTGCAGTTTGGATCTGGAGCCAAGAAGTAAGTTTCTAGACTTGTTTTTGAAAGATTAATGCAGTTCCGTACTACATTTGCTTTCTCACATGTTTGTACTCTGACAAAAGAAGTGCTCAAAATAGTATTAAGCAGACGTATTGAGTTGTTCTGCTTGTTCTTCAACAGGCCAGAGATGCAGTGGAACCAGCCTGGTGAGAAGAAGCTAACCGGTGGCCAAAACTGGCAAAATAAGACCATGTCGACCACACAGTGGGGCCCCGCGCCCATGGCTCCACAGCCCATGCCTGTGCCACATGTGGTGAGGAACCGTAACGCCTGTGACACTGTGGACAGTTTATCTAAGAGAGCTGTGAAGGTGTTTGCAAGTTCTTGAAGGCTGCAGTAATCCTGCTCATGATTATTCAGTTTGCGCAATCTTTAAAAGTCTTAATGTATCTATAATTAAGGCCTTAATATGTCTTAAATTCATCTATAAAATTGACGTTACCCTTTAATACTTTAATCACAAGTCTTAAATTTTGTTGTGGCGGGATTATTTAATCTCTGGGTTTGTTTTCTTCCAGGATTTTTCTGTTGGGTATAAGTTTGAGTTGCCGCCAGACATGCCACTAACTAGCTGCTAATATGCCCGAGCTAACTTGCTATCTTTTTTGCATCTGTAATGGGTAAGTGCAGATTTATTGTCAGGTGGCTGGACAATGTTAATCTCTGCCACTGGCTCACTTCTTTTTCCAACCCATGCGGTGCTACGAGTATGTAGAGTTTAGATTTATGGCCCTAATGGCCCTAATCTGACCTGAAAGTCGGGCCATAAATACATCAAATTTATTACCAATTTATATTTATTACCATGTATGAATTTTATAAATTTTGTTGTCTGAGCCATCACTTTTTTTGTCTATTTTTACTAGTGACGTGCCTTGAAATTAAACTTCAGGGACAAATAGTTGTTTGAATTTGAATACAGCCCAGAGAAAACCCAACGTGACTGCAAAATATAAAGTTATTACTCATTCTACTACTTATTAAACTACTTATTATAGTTTAAATAGAAAAAATATGTTAACTTAATAAAGAAAGTAGGGTACAGACATTGGTCTGCGCACTGCATACACATGCGGCTCCACTCCTATCAATCTCACATCCCAGAAGATTTGCACCTGACTCACCCTGATGTTACAACAAGCGACAAGATGGAGCTGGAAGACATTAAACAGCTAAAATAGCAGAAGTGACACTGCTTACTCAGGTTATAGTTTAAAAACAAAACCAGTAAAATAAAGTAAAATGCCGGGTTTGCTTCAGGCCTATAATTAAAATTAATCAGCCGGGTTGTATCAGGCTCAGGCCTGGTGGAGTTTAATTCTTCTGGCCAGATCTAAACTGTATGCATGTTCTGTGCAAAAAGGTTTGGCACTTCTGGTGCTAAGGCTGCAGAGAGGCGTATGCAGTGTGAGAAGCACAAAGGTGCTGCCAAGAGTCACAAACAAACCCAGAAATGTCTCAGTTTTGATGTGGTGGAGCCAGAGCTCCCCAGAAACAGTTAGCGCTGATCTAGAAGCAGCATTTGGTGTGAAACACTCTGAAGTGGGAGGTTTAATGGATTTTAAACACGGAGATTGAGCGCCAGTCTTAAATTTCAGTCGTAATGAACTTAAAAAGTCTTAAATTTGAGTTGGTGAAACATGAGGAACACCAGCAGCGCTAAAGTTCACACATTTCTATTTCGTACTCTTGTCTTTATTGGTCTTTGACTCGCCTCTAGACAATATTTTTTTATGTTTTACACGATGATGTGAGAAACGGTGTTTCTGGGCCTGCAGCCAGCTGCTGGTTAGCTTTGCTCTCTGAGGTTTGACAGAAAGGGGGAAAAAACAGCTTGTGACTATAACTGTCTAATTTAGCTCTAATCTTCCAAAGCGTTGCAGATTTTTCTCTTCCAGAATTTGCTTAATTTGAACTCAAAGGAACCGGGTTAAATGCACGGTGCTTTCAGGAACTTGCAGACATCTTACCAGGATGCTCAGCCGGTCAGAAACTGTTGCAGTGGATGCTGGTTTTTCTCTTGGTGCATGTCAGAGTGCTGGTGTGTTTTTGTGTGTTTGCACATTGTCTCAGTGCAGTGTTTAGCTGTGTGTGCATGATGTGTGCTGATCTTAGCAGCTCCTGATTGTCCTCCTGATCTCTGCTCTGCATTTTCTGGCTGACAAAGACAAAACTGTCACTAACCCCTGTCTTCTTCTTCTTCTTTTCTCTCTTTCGCTCTCCTCCTCTCCTGTTGATCGTCTCCTCTTCTCCTTCCTGACTCCCTGTCCTCCCCCACCTCACTGTCATCTCGTCCAATATCTCCTTCCTGACATTTTTGCACCATCATCCACTCGTCTTCCTTCCTGTGTTTGCCTGCCCCGTTGTGACTCCCGTTTGGCGATGTCGTCCCCTCGTCCTGTTTTTGCCACGCTGCCTTTGTCGTTCATCCATCGTCATGGTGACCCCGGGTTTTCTTTGCTTCCTTTGCGAACTCTGTGGTCCTTTTTTTCCCCCCACTTTCGATTTGCTGTCCTCACCACCTTTTTGACAAATTTTGCTTACTTGTCCGATTCTTCATGGTCCTTTTGTTTCACTGAACATCTTCTCCTTCCTGTTTGACTTTGCTCTCCTGCCCTCCTCCTTGTCGTCCCTCTCCCTCTCTCTTCCTCTTCTCTGTCCCTTGTCCCTTTTCCCTGTTGCGTCCTGATGCAGAATGGAATGTTCTATACTAGTTATGTAAGTACTTATCTCTGTTTAGTAAGACAAGTCCCAACGAGCCTCTCAGAAATGTCTGCTTATCCTCCTCATCTTTCCCCTCCTCTTACCTCCTGTTGCTCTCGGTTTCCCCGGAGACACTTGTTGGAGAATTTTGACTCTTGCTTTCTGCTCAGTTTCTACAAATAACTTCCTCGTATCTGAGCTGCACAAGCCGACAATGTGCTCTAATTTTCAGCTCTGCTGTTTTAGCCTCTCTAATCAAACTTTCTTATGAGGTTCTTTTGTACTTTGCCTGCTATTTTGTTAAGTTTTTTTAATTATGTACAGCCTTGTGTACAAGATATGTAGAGAGAGATCAGATTAGGTCATTTCTGAAGCGTTTGGTTTAGATTCATTAGATTTCATTGAGAATCAGAAAAAAAGAAATTCTGTAGCATTGTTTTTGGTTTATATTTCTAAGGAAAAACTAAAGAGATGAGCCACGACTTGGTGCATCTCATTCCTGCTGCACTTTTAACGAGAAAAGGCCAAATCAAATGCTGACGAAGGAGCAAATCAGCCTTTAACCAACACAGACGGTTCAAAACGACTTTCATAAACACTCGTCGCTTGCAGAAGGCTTGAGGAAAACATCACAGGTAGCAGCGCAGCAATTAAAGCGGCTGATGAAATGCTTGCAGCAGAGACTCTGGCCAGAAAGTTGCAACAGTCTGAGCTGGAGACGCGTCGCGCATTTTAAGTTGGGGAGCCTGGAAAGCGCCTCGCTCATTTAACGTCCCACTTAGCCTTGCAGGAGGCTAAGTGGGCTGGAAGTCTGACTGCGAAGAATCAAAGGGAAGAAGGGGGGAAGCTGCACAGCGCGCACCTCGAAACGCAGCATAAAGGAGGCAGAAACGGACAGGTGAAAAATAAAAATGAGTCGCCGAACGAGAATACAGAGACGGATGAGGGCGAAGCGGCGAAGTCTGACAGCTGTGTGCCAAGACAGATGGACGCCAAGAGTTAGGGAGAGTCTGAAGCTGTGCATAAACGGCTCCTCGTTTTGTTTCCCCACTCTCAGGCGTTTCTGTCACGTTTTGATTTGGGGGGGGGGAAATTAAAAATCAGATAAACGAGACGGGGCGGTACGACTGAGAGACGAACGCTTTGTGAATTAATGAGAGATTAAACCGCAGGTGACAGGAAAGTCGACTTAATCTGTTTAAATACTCCAACTTCTGAACTAGCAGTTAGTTACCGAGCGAAGGATAAATATATATTTGATGAAACAGAGTCGGAATTGGGTCTTTTTTTGTGTTTTGTACATCTGAGACAGATTGATCGGGGGTTGAGCAGCAACTGGCTCTCCAGGGTCACAACTACAAGCATATACCGATCAATCGGATTGATTGCCTCCTAAGATGGGTTCACAGCTTCACCTCGCCTGGTCTGAAACCTTTTTATTCCTTTAGATCTCTGGGAAGAGAATCACTCCTTCTGCTTATCCTTCCTCTAAAAGTCAATTGAAAGCTCTGATAGTAGTTAAGTCTATTGAGAACCTGTCCAAAACACTGCAGAACGACAGTAATGCTTTTCATCTGTTCTTGTTCTGCTCCTACCATTAAGGTGGCCCAGCCTTGAGTTTGAAGTCTGTGCTTTGCGGGATGGTTCCTTAAAAAGAGCTGAAGCTGATAAGCACATAGTTATGCAGATGTGATCTAATGTGATGTAAAGATGTTAAGTCTTTTATTGTATAAGTATACATTTTAAAACAAAACCTCTAGTCTGAATATATTTATTCAGCAAAGGGGGAAAATCTCTTAGGAAGATTTGGTTTTGAAAAATCCCAGGCACATCCTGAAAGTCTTAAATGTGCATTACCCAAATGTAGACCTTAAAATGTCTGAAATCTGAAATTCACTTTTAAAACTAAGTTGCTCTTCAATGTGTTGATCAGAAGTCTGAAATTTTCTCTTGACGTGACTATATAAATTATACACTCTATTTATTTTTCTCGCTGAACTTTTCTGTCAGGCAGAAGTTTGAGTTGCACTCAGAGATCTGCAAAAGGTTTCAATACATTTATTTTTTCCTAGTGTTGAAGGCCCGGATAACTAAGTGCTAACATATCCAGCTAACTAGCTATCCAGCCTTTTTCTGTCCATCACGGGTTTTAACCAATCGGTTGGACGCACTTCATGTATTTCTGTGGAGAATACATGATACATGATGTCGCATCTCAAAATGTGTTGTGACAGACTTTTTTTTCCTTTTTAAAGGAATTGCCAATCAGCTGAACAAAGACTCATATTTTACCACAATTAAAGGGAGAAGGATATTCCACATATTTCCTGTTGCCCCTGATGTTACCGCAGTAACACAAAGCAGGATTGTAATTCAATAAACCGGTGCTGGGCGCAGTGCGCTGCAAATTATTTAGCCGCTTTTTATGGACAGATCCACCATCTTAAGAAACTTCCACTTAGTTTAAAACATTGACTAAGGAGGTGATGCAAAAACAGCAATTAAAGGATAATGCTGGTGCAGTTTTATTTTTCCCCCATAAAACCCTAAACTTTACCGTGGCAACGCTTTAATTACTGTAATCCATCATTTTATGTCGAGAAATAAAGCAAAACATGACTTTCCGGAGCAGCTAATCACTTTGTATAATGGAAATATTGCACTGTTTTCATTCCTAGACTATATTTTTTTCAGAAAAAAAAAAACAAAAACATGCCAATTTCTCAATCACAAATCAGCAGTTTTGATGCAGAAAGGCGTTGCTTCCAAAGCAGCAGCTGTACATCGCCATGGCGTCGAACAACAGGAAGCCCGCTCCGGTGCGGCGGATTGGATTTGCCCTGAACATGGCAGAAAGCAGAGCGCGGCCTCATTGTGCCTCTCCTCTCCTTTTGAAGTGGTGGGAATGATTGCTCACAGTGGGCATCCGCTAAGTACTTTAGCTTCTCGCTGTGCCGCTGAATGTACACATACTCGAGCTTTAAATGATTTGTCCTTTCACAACCTGGACACTTAAGGGTTCTCAAACCGAGTCAGGTTTTTGTGCTCTTTGTACGTGTTTTTTTTTTTTTCTCCAGACAATTGAGATGAGTCTGAAACTGAAGCAGGTTGGTTATTTTCTGAGACCAACTGTTTGTTTTGTTTTTTGTCCCAGGCTCCAGCGCCAATGGCTTTCCCCATGACCACACCACAAGTGCCTGTGTATGGAATGGTGAGTGTTGCACAGAAAGAGTGATTCTCCTCTCATATTTGGTTACGTTACTTTACCAGGATATCTGCAGGTCTCAGCAAGTTACATTTAAGGTTTTATAAGCCCTTTTTTAATGCCAATTTGAATGAAATTTAACACCAAGCTAAAAAACTACAGATATATAGGATGATGGGGGGGGCAAACGGGGGGATCCAGTTAGCAACATGAAGTGAACCGCTGCCAAAAACTAATGTCATCCAACCAACCGGTGATACATTAGCGTCTAATTCTTGGAAGTTGCACAAAATAAATAAAGGCGAGTCACAGAATGTACAGAAGATGTTTGTTCAAACATGAAAGATTAATTAGTGCTGCCACAACAAAATTTAAGACTTATGACTTCCCCTTTTAAGGATGACTTACATTTCTTAAAATGTTTTTAATACATTTCATGGACTTAATTTTTGATACTCTGACTTTTTCAGGATGTCCAGTTTACACATTAGACTTATCAGAATTGTGTGTGATGTGCTTTTTTGTAAGTGTGACATAGATTTGCATTCAACTGTTCTGAGTCAAACATTTGTAGAGCTACCAGTTTGAGTCACAGATTTGGCTTTTGACTTGGCCATAAGAACACATCAATGTGACCTGTGCCTTTCCATTTAACTCTTGCTGTGTGTTTGGGTTGTATTTCTGGAAGGTGAGACTTTGTTGTTGTTGTTTTTCATGGTTACCCTGAATTTAGTTCCAGCCATTTTCCGGTGATCTCAGACCAGTTTGGGTTTCACCATTACAATAGTGTCATTGTTGTGTTTTTCTAACTGTGTGTGTGTTGTGTCTCTCCAGGTCCCTCCCCAGATGGCTCAGATGGGTGGGGTACCTGTAATGGCTCCACAGCCGATGATGTACAACCAGCCTGTTCTCAGACCCACCAACCCATTTGCGCCCATGCCAGGAGCCCAGGTAGCAGCCACCAAGTCCTGCACAGTGATTGGCTTCTTTTCAACTGATTTCTGGACAAATGAGGAAAATAAAGCTTCAATCTGTTGAATTCTTTTTTTGAAATTTTTCCGCTTGTGCCAATAGTTTTATCCATTTTCCTCTCTTTGCTTATGGGGTTGTTGAATCCTGTGGATTTTGTTTTAATTTCATTTTTCTGTCCTCTCTCTCTTCCTATCCAGATGCAGTTTATGTAATCCATTCAGGGGGAAGCTGAGTGCCAAAAGCGACAAACAAAGCAGCAGAAAAAAAAACCCAACAAAAAACTCACGAGAGGATGATCGAACGGAGGGAGGAACGATTTGATCAGGCGAACGAAGAGACACAGACAAGCTGACCGACAGACACCGAAACAGAAGGAGGCGATGAGGGGCGGAGGGGGTGGGACGGTGTCCTGGCTGGAACAACTGCTGTTGTGTGTGTGTGTGTGTCTGTAATTGTGAAGCTTCTCTGTGTTTATCATTTGTGTTTTAAATCGTGCAGATGGAGGGTTGGGATGGACAGACGTCTGGTTTTCACCCAGCCTGTTCGGTTCGGTGTCTGGATCTAGAATTAGCTTTATTTCAAACTGGTGCTATTTTGTCCTCTCCGAGTTCCTGTCTGCCTGCAACAGCAACTTGGGAGCACTTATAAGAGGACGTGTGTGTGTGTGTGTGTGTGTGTGTGTGTGTGTGTGTGTGTGTGTGTGTGTGTGTGTGTGTGTGTGTGTGTGTGTGTTCGCAGCAGTTGTTCCAGGTAATACAGCCTCACCTTCCCCCTGAGTCTCTGTTTGTTTTCAGAAAGAAACGTAGAGGCACATTTTCTCAAGTATGTTTCCTGTATTTTTCCAATCTGTATATTTTTTTTTGCCCCTTCTGTTTTCTTTGCCTTTAAAGTTATCAGGGCTTGTAAAGCAGTTTGTCAGAGTGTCCAACGGTAGCCGAGCGTTTTCTCCTCATGGCTTCTTAAGCTCTGCCACTCGCACATCAAGACGGGAGATCGATGAAACGTCGGGACAAAAAAACAACACAAATTTGTCTCAAGGGCTCGTCCCACCAGGGAAACGCAGCAAAACGTGTCCAGATGTTGCGGAGATCGTTGACTTACAGCTGCATCATGAAAACTGCTGGAAACCTGCCAGTCAATGTGTTTCTAGTCTGCTCAAGGATTGGGTTCTTCACGTACAATGTCTCATGAAACTGATCGACCCTAAAAGTAATCAATGAAGCTGTGTATATAAGCAAAAAAACAAAACAAAACAAAAAAAACTTGTGTAAGTTTTTTTCTTCTCACATGGACTGTCTACCCATCTGTGCAAAGATAGTGAACATTATTATTGTAGTCAGTAGATGCTCAGATTGTGTGTGTCTCTTTAAGTCAAGGGGCTTTGTGTGCCAGTGATTGATGAGAAACAAATCCAGCACCCTGAGGTTACGGCTGTTCTTAAAGGGACATGCACAGTCTTCTAGTCGAGCAGTAAAGGGATAGTTTGAAATCTTTTAAAGCAAAGTGCCTGTTGAGAGGCTATCTGCAGGAGAGAGATGCGTTAATATTCTCTGGATTCGAAAGCTAAAGCTAACGTCTGAAATGTACCAAGTTTAAAGCAAAGAGGAAGAAGTCCAGCCTTAGGAACATCTGAGCAGTTTCTGCAGATGAAGCTTTACATTGGGTACTTATTTACAAAGAAATACACTCCTGATGAAAATCGTAAGACCAGTTAAAAAACTGCAAGAATTTGCATTTTGCACTATTGGATCTTAAGAAGGTTGTAAGTAGAGCTTCACAATGTTAAAAGAAGAAATCGGCGCAAGAGACAAAAACCTTTGAGCAGGGAATTAATAGAAAACTGCATTTACACTCAAACATGATTTTTTTTCAGCTGATCAAAAGTTTAAGACCATAGCTCAAAAAAATAACTCCCCCACCCCCCAAAACAGAAATCAAGTGTCCAAAAAAGGGCTCTGTAATGAGTAGCTCCACCGACTTGTTGATGACTTCAAACAATCGTTTATTCATGTTTGATGCCAGTGTTTCCAGGAGGTAGTGGGAACGTTGCTCCAAGTGTTGAGGATGCTTCACGAAGGGCATCCACTGTCTGGCACTGATGTCCATCTTTGTAAATTTCCCATCCATCCCCAAATGTTCTCAAATGGGTTTAGATCCAGGGAACATGCAGGATGGTCCAAAAGAGTGATGTTGTTCTCTTGGAAGAACTCCTTTGTCAGGCGGGCATTGTGAACTGCAGCATTGTCCTGCTGAAAAACCTAATCATGACCACACAGACGAGGCCCTCAGTCATGATGGATGCTGCCTCTGCAACATCTTCACATAGCCAGCTGCTGTTTGACGCCCCTGCAAAACCTGAAGCTCCATTGTTCCATTGAAGAAAAACACACCCCAAATCATGATGGCGCCCAACCACTGTGCCATGTAGAAAACATCTCAGGTGGATCTCCTTGTCATGCCAGTAACGTCATCAGGACAATCAAGGTTACATTTTTTTCTCATCAGAGAAGACAACTTTCTTCCACCTTTCAATGTCCCATGTTTGGTTCACCCTTGAAAAGTCCAAATGGGCGGCGTAGAAGAAGACGTGGCCTTTGAAGACGTGTTTTGTTTCTGAAGCCCGTCTCTCACAGATGGTCTGATGGTTATTGGGCTGCAGTAATGGCCTTAATTTGGGTAGAGGATCGTCCCGTGTCTTTGTCTTGACGTACAGCTAATCGGATTCTGCGGCTCAGAGCTGGTGACATTTTTGGGTCTCCCACTTGACTTTTTTGTTCCACAACCCTTAGGATCATTTAAAAAAACTGCAAAATGACTGTCTTACTGCGTCCAACCTCAGCAGCAATGGCACGTTGTGAGAGGTCTTGCTTATGCAGCTCAACAATCCTACCACGTTCAAAGTCGGTGAGCTTTTTTGCTTTTGCCATCAGGAGGACTTGACAGTGTAAAGACTTGACAGAAAATGACATGGAATCCAGATTTTTGCACAGCTTTTGGCTTTTAAAGACTATGGTATTAAACTTTTGATCAGCTGAAAAAAATCATGTTTCAGTGTAAATGCAGTTTTCAGAAAATGTCCTGCTCAAAAGTTCTTGTCTCTTGCACTGATTTTTTTTTTCCTTTTAACATTGTGAAGCTCTACTTGGTGTTAAGATCCAATAGTGCAAGATGCAAATTCTTGCAATTTTTTGACTTGTCTTAAGACTTTGATCAGGAGTGTATTATCTACATTACAGACTGAAAGACAAATACATTCTATACGAGAAGTTCATAAGTCCAGGTACCTAAAAATCACAAAACAAACGCACACAAAAATACAGAACTATTAAAAAAGCAGCAACACAAAGACAGGTTGGAGGTTGTGAGCCATCAATCATTAAATCTTCAATTTAAAGTACCTTAAAACCACAAGTATAACAGCAGTTTAAATGAATGTTACTTTATTGGTTGTCACACTTTTTTATGCCTGTTATTCTGACAGAAAATTCTCAATGTTCCAACCTTGGTACACGTTTCACACAGGAAGACATTTAGAGGCGCACCACCTCCTACCTGCCTAAATATCAGCTTATTAGTAAATAACTACCCAAAGTAAACATTCATAAAGCATTTACTGAGTTAACTGAAAACCTTTTAACAGAGCCTCTCCTTAAAAAGCCTGAATGTTCCTTTAAAGAAAGTGTTTTGTTTTTGTTTATCCGTGTTGAATATTAAAAGTATTTTTGGCTGACTAAATTGTTCCTGAATTGCCGATTGAACTGTTGCCACGACAATAGGGATGAAATGTGTATTTTTCTGTCCAGCGGGAATTTGGTCCTGCTTGTGACGGTCGCTAGGCGACCCGCTTGGATCGGCCCAGCCTTTTAAAACCAATAGATGCGGCTCCCTTTCAGCAGATCCACATCATGATTGATGATGATGATGATGATGATGATGATGGCAGCGCCGAGCGAGTTTGTTACTGAATCGAGTCGACTTCACTTTCAATTGCACTGAATCAGAGCGAGAGGCGGGTAGCGGGCAGCTCCATGGTAACGGTGGGTGGGGTTGGGGGCCGCGGCGCCTCTTCAGGCAGAACATCCGTCCTCATGAGTCGTGGCTGTTTGTGCATATTGCACCGGGGGCTGTTCTCACATGTATGCTTACACATTTTTGTGTACGACTTTCTTTTTTTTTTTTTTTTCTTTTTTTTTTTTTTCCATTGAGGGCTACTTTTGAGGGTCAAATTTTAAGTCGTACTTTAAGCCCACATGTTTGATACAATTTATTTGATTTTTTTTTTTCTAAAATCAAAATATTGCAAAAATGCACATGTGAAAAAAAGTTGCACTGAAGTGGCTAAGCCCCAGCAGTAGAGCTGTCGAGGTTTCTAGAGATTTGTTTCCGGGTAGTTTTGTAGGATTTAAAGAGCTCTCTCGTCTATCGGCCATATTGCCGACTAACGTTTCTTTTGTATTTTTTTTTCCTGCCACTCTAAAGTTGAACTTGAAGCTTTCTGTATTCCCATCAGGGTTCGGCATTCCATCGGTGACGGTCCGGCCTCAAACTCATCGTCCGCTCTGCTGTGAATCCCCCAGAATGTCGCCTCAGTTTTGCCAGCATCGCTGATCTAGTGCTGCAGCACCTATTTTTGGTCTGTTTAGTCTGTATTTAGTCTGTGTAGATATATGTAAAGTGCTTACAGTTTCTGTGTAGATCGTCCCGGCTGTCGCCTTGGTTTAAAAGCTTCTCGTCAGTCTTGTGTTAGCTTAGCCTAGCTTCTTCTTATCCCGCCACAGTTTCTCCCGCTGCGTCCTGTCCTCTCTGCTGGTGTCTACCAAATGATAGTTGTCAGTGTTTTTTCGTCCTTTAGCTGTAGATTTAAAAAAAGTTTCTCTCAGGCTTTGAGATTTGCTTCTTTCAAACTCTTCTTTTCTTGCTACTCGCATTAATCCAGTATTCCAGCATTCTTCCGTTTCTCCGTGTCTGTCTCGTTCGTCCCTGATTGGACCTGAACAGCAAAGCACACACAGATTTTCAGGTTTTTTTGTGACAAATCAATGTGATGAATGATTATTTTGAAGACCAGCTCTTATTCTTGTGAAAGTTAGCCTCGGCTAAAGGCCAGTGTTCTCAGTTTTCCTCCCTTTTTTTGTGTCAGAATGAAGGTAAATATGTAGAGAATAGTGAATACTAACATCTCTGGGAGATGCAGATCTATAACGTGGCCTTATGAACATTTAACGGGATCAAAAGGCTTTTTAAACATGTTGAAAGTTTTAAGACCAGATCCCGAAATAAGTGATTATAAATTAAAGTAGCCCACCTGAACTTGGCCAACTTAGCCTATGTGAAATTTCAACTAGAGACGTTCTGATCAGGATTTGTTGCAACAATCAATATACTTTAAATTCTCATCAGCTTTAAAATGCAGAACAGTAAAATTTCAGTTTAAAGAAAATCACTTCCTGCTTTGACTGATGCTGATTTTCATGCAGTAGAAGTTTCCTGACGCTAACTATAGCGTCTTTTCTCGCTGTTGTGATGTGGCTTGTTGATAATTCGGCGAGTGATGCATTTCGGCAGGAGTTGATCTCCTGCTTTGTCAAATTGACGCTTTTGTTTGGGACGTTTGAAAATTTCAGCTACTTTCTGCACAGCTTCCCCTTACTGCAGTGCAGAGAGTTGGTCACATTAAACAGATATAGAGGAAGGCATTAGCTGACAAAGTCAGACAGTAATCACGAATCGTTTTGATAGTCGTTCAAAGACATGGATAGGTTTCTTTTAAAAATGCCTTGATCAGATATTTTGGATCACGTTGGGACAACCTCAGTCATTATCCTTCTCATGGTTCCACTCACCTGATCTGGGATGGAAACTTCTGGATGTTTTTAGCCATCTACTGGCTTCTGTTGAGGGCTTCCTCAAAGATGTCATTCAGCATGATAAATTTGGACAGTAGCAACTTTTAGTGACCAAATGTTTGGTTTATGACGAGAGAGACTTGAACTCTGGGTCTTCATGAGGTTTTCAACCCTAAAGTCTCCTTGTTGCAAAGCAGAACGACTGGCCTCTTGTGAGACTTTCTCCAGTCCTTAATGACGCAGCACGTTTTTCCTCGACTCCAGCAGTTTCTCTACAAATGATTGACATATTTAGCTTTTCTATGTTCAAGGCAGTGGATTGTGCTTTCAGGCCAGTCTTCGTCAGCCAGTAGTTTTGTAGGTTTGACTCTCTGGACAGGCTCTCAACCCGGTTTGAGGCTCCCTTTCTGGACTCTTAAAGCAGCTGCTGTATCTTTGCGTCGTTGTAGCATGAAGCCAATGCAGAGGATGATCAACTTCGATGTCAAATCCGAACGTCTGATTTCTACAATTGTAGCGGACATTCAGAGACCAGGGTCTGCCCTGGCGAGGGGCCGCTCAGTGAGCGCATGGTGTCGTCTTTCTCAGTGTTTTCGTCCTAAAACGCATGACAGCGGTGGCGACATCCCTCCTCTTGTTGAAATAAGCGACCCAAACTAGGCGAAGGGACCGATTGATCGTCCGTCCAAGGAACCGTTCGGGCTGAAACCAATAGATGTTTTCTTTCTGTTTTTTTATTTGGACTGTTGATGAATGAGCCAGTACAACGAAAAGCGTTGCCAAACTTCTCCGGTGTTCTCCCAAAGAGCTTGCTTTGTGTGGCACACGCCCCTCGCCATCGACACGGGCGACGTTTGTGAACCAGAACCCACCAACCTGAACAAAGAGTGCAGAGAGAGACTTTGATAGATGTCCTTGTCTTGTCAGTGAGTTGGTGTGTTCAAAGATTTCTTCTTCGTGCACGCTCACATATTTTATTTTTTACATTGTTTTTTTTTTTTGTAAACCCCCAACCCTCGGATTGCTGCCTCACTATTCTGTATATAAAGAAACTCACACGCGACAATGCAGCTTACAGGCATACCCTCATATTCCGCGTTATTTTCATTTACCCATTTTTATTTTACCTGTACATGAAGATATTAGCGTCCTAAGTAAGCGTGCAGGTCTGACTCGGGCTGAAACAGACGGGCGGAGCAGATCTGTAGGGCTGCGAACCGTCGCCGTACATCAGGATCAGCCGTGACTCCTCAGCGATGCCAAATGTTAATCTGTCTCTCTTTGCTCCTATGTCTCCTCTCTCTACTCCCCCCCCACCTCCGTCTCTTTGTACATTGTTTTCTATTTATTTAAAAGCAGAAATATATGGAGTGTATCGAGCATGGAAAGGCAAACAAATGTTACAGTTGATTTTAAAAAAGAAAAAGGATGGGCTTTTATTTTACAGCAAGTATATTTGTTTATTCTAGGGATTTGGCTCCTCTCAATTTTTTTTCTTTGTTTCTTTTTTGGAAGAATAAAGTCATTTTCCATTCCTAAACATTTGTCTGTTTTTTTAATCTCATCTAACAGTGGAAACAAGGACACAACACATACAATTAATGATTAGGTTTATAAAATGTGCAATACAATGTTTTTAAACTTTTTCCTAAATTCTGCTTTCTGCTTATTGATGCACATTTTGTCACATTATAGCAACAAGCTTTGATGAATTTTATAGACGATTTATGCAATGGGCTAAACCTAAATGGCAAAAAAATGTGACAATTTTCAGTATTTCTTACAAAATAATATCTGAAAAATCCTGCATGCTTTTCTACATTCAGTCGATCGTTTATCTGCAGTAGCTGCACGTATCTGTACCAGCTTTGCACATCTAGAGTTTAGACATTTGGCTCAAATTCGGATTTTGATTAGACCATCCTAACATGTATATGCTTTGATCTAAACTAGATCTGCACATCATCAAAACAAACACTTTGCTGTGGCAGAACCTGGATGAGCTGCAATACTTGATAAAACCATAAAGCTCTCCTGTGAAAAAAAAATCATGAAGTAAAATATCCAACCGTCATCCAGTTTCTGACGTCAAGTAGGATTAGGTCACAACCAGCACCATCTAATCCACCTCTCTTTAGGTGGATTAGCACCAATCTGGACCTGGGTCTGATTGAGATGCTGCAGTGAGACTTTAAATGGACCATTTATACTTTTGAAACCCTACAATGTGACTAAAATAAACTATTCTGGAAGGCAGGGTGGATCAAATGAAAAGAAAAGACTAATTTCCAGTTATTCCAAACATCTAACAGTTGTTTCTGCTTCAGGTGGTACAACCAGTTATTAGTGTTAGGTGGGTAGTGATCCCTCTTTCCCATGAGAACAGGTTTAGTTAGCCATTTTCCCCACAATAAACTAAAGTCTGTCTGGGAGTTGATATTTTTCACAAGGAGGTATAAATCCTGAACATGACGATAGTGGTGAAGAGTTTCTTCGCTGAAGAAAATGCACTTAAAATTGAATTATTTGAATGAAAAATGTTTATGCTAATATTCCTTCCCTAAACAATCGAACAAAGAGTCTTCTGTGTTTTTGTTTCAGACCAGTTTTATAGAAATGTCTCTGGACCCAACTGGACATGCAGCGTACGCGACCACTGCTATCCATTTGCCAGTACAGCAGATGAATGATAACTGGTGGACAGACATGCTGAAAATGCCCATCTAAGTTCTTCACATGAAGTTTTTATATACAAAATAACAAAACACGTTAGGAAGATCTGTTGACATTTTATGTTTGATTTGGACAAATTGATCTTTTCCGCAAATCATAATAAATTAGAAGAACTTTGATTTACAAATTGGACCGTATGTGGTAGAATATAAGACGCATATTAACTTTTGCAGTTTTCCTATCGCGTTAAATTTAAAATCAAAATCTTCAACTGAATTAAAGTCCAAATGAATTTATTCAATTTGGGTTTTTTTGGGGGGTGGGGGGGGGGTAAATATCTCAAAAGCAAAAGGCTTTTATCATGTTTTAAAAGTTTCACCTTTAACTCTGAGCTCACACCAAGCACTAAAAAAACCACCGTGTAATAAAACCGCTGTAAACAATGCAGCAGCTTCACTGCTGCAACACAATGAGTCGGTCTGAAGAAAACACTTCACTCAGCCGTTTTACATTGGCAACAGAACGGCACATTAAGTTTCTGTGGAGAGGCCTGTGACCCGTCTCCTCCGGCCTCGACTGTCCGCCACGCTGCGCTTCACTTGGCTGAGCTTCACACAGGAGAACAAAACAGCTGAAACCTGTACGACAGAACGAAACCGTCTGCTCACCCTCCTCTTTGTACGGCGTCACAAAAAGAAACCCAGCCGTCTTTTTCAGGTTCCCATCTGGGTTTAAGGTATCCAGATCCAATCAGCTCTGGTGCATCCTTGTTTGTTTTGTGTATATTTGTGTATATAATCTCCTGCTGTAAACCTGGGAACACGTCTGGCTTTTCTGTTATTCCAGCAACACTTACACAGTGAGGGATTAAAACGGCTTCCTGACAGATGAGGCTGTTTGTCTACGTCTGTTTCTAGTGTGACGCATTCAGCCTTATTTCAGTGTTTGGAGTTTGTGACTGGATGCCTTAACGTCCCTGCAGCTGTCCTGTGCTGACTGAAGGCTCTGACCTCCTCCAGAGGCTGGTAGTTTATCTGTGAGTCCAGGATAAAACACACTAATCACTCATAACACGACAGTCACTGACAAGTACGGCTTCAATAGGTTCTCCTGGGAAAACCTGCATCCTGACCTTCTCATGGATGTCGCCACCAACAGAACCTTGAAGCCTTTTTCTCATTTTTGTCCTGTTTCAAACTCAAACGTCAATGGATTTTATGAAGCCCTAAGACAAAGTTATGCTTAACCGTGTAGAGAAAGAAAGGTTGTATTTAACATTGTTCTAACGAAACCTTACAGGTGGATCAACCAAAGGGAAAAGGCTCTTTAACGCAGTGTAGTCACAAACTGCAGCCACTCTGTTAACATGAACAAACTGGCAGTAGAGTAAGTGACCCTTTTAAATTCCTGTCACAAAAAATGTTTCCACTAGTCCTAGAAACTAACAATAGTTTCTAGAACCCCAGTCCCCCCAAATAACTAAAACTTGCTTTATTGTAGCAACTCATGAGTTTGGTAAGAATTTTTAGACATTGCGCCATGCCAGCCTCCACCACTAGATGGCTGTAATGCATCCATGGCTTTATTAACCATCTCTAGGACAACTTGCCTGTCTCTAAGATTCAAAAGCTACGGAGTATTTAAAATGAAAAAAATTGATGAAAAACTCCCAAATCAGACAGAGCTCCTGACTTCTGGATTAAAGAGTCTATACTTGAATTATTTGGATATCAGAAGAAGAAACACCTGACCTCCTTAAGAGCTGTGAAGCTCAGCAGTGGAAGAGTCGTGGTTTGGAGATGATTTGCTCCACCATGAAGTCTTCTGTGTGTCGGAGACGACAATGACCCATAACATACTGGTAAGTGGTTCCTTACCTAGAAACCACTTTCCTGTTGATATGTTAGGCTTAATGAGTGGATTGTTGACATTGTGCAATTTTTTTTCGTAATGTGCGTTTCCTAGATAACCACAAAACCCCACAGGGAGAACATTTAAAGCTCCACAGAGCCTAACTAGGAAGACTGTTGGATCAGGCTCAATGCAGACTCTCTTCAGCATCCTTCCTTTGGACTTGGTGACAGCTGGAACAAACGCATCTCAGAGTTTCTTTAGCAGGTTAAAACCTCAGAAGGCCCGTCATTCCACTGATGTGGCGCTGATCCAGGAGCAGAAAGTGACAGAGATCCAGAAGCTGTCATCCTCGCCGCGGCAGCCGCTGGCTCCGTCACACCAGGCCCGTCTGCGGCAGCCGATGTCGACCCCAAGCCTTCAGATAAGTTGTGACAGCTGTAAATTGAGAGGGGGCGAGTGGAGGAGAGGAGGGAGCTGCTATTTTTATCTTCCATTCAACCGGGTTGAGAAGCCGCCTGTCTCTCTCTCTCCCCGTCTCTGCTGAAGGCCGTCGGACCTTCTGGATCTCTCCTTTCTGGCTCAGCGGAGAACCTTCTGGAGTCCGGGACGCGGCATTAAGACCAGCAGACCCTTGGCAGCAGGGGGAAGGATTTCAAAGCGGAGACGAACAGATTGTAAAGACGTCAAGAGACACCAACAGGCCCAACATGGCTCAGCTGTGCTACAACAAAGGCTGCGGGGAGAAGTTTGACCCCGACAAGAACAAGGATGGTGAGCGACTTCTGCCTGGTTCGGTCGTTCTCTGACCAGCTCGTTGCGTTATAGTTGACTTCGTAAAGAAGCTCTGATCTTTTCTGCTTCTCCTACTTCTGAGGAGCCATCACAAGGTTTTCAAGTTATCCTTTTCGCTGAAATCCAGCACATGTGACCATGCTTGTGTTTTTTTATGGCCTTGATGTTCAAATTAAATAGAAATAGCTGGTAGGAATATGCAAGGGCTTTATAAACATGCAGATATGTAAAGAGCAAGTGATTGTATTGAATTTTGTTGGAAAACAGAAAAGCAAAAAGCTAGAGTGTAAAGCATGCGGCCACGTTTTTGTGGAAGGACTCCAGGGCCTGGAGATCCTTATATGGGACATCCATCACCTCTACACAGCCAGGACTGTGTATGTGTATGTGTGTGTGTGGACGAGTGTGTGTGTGTGTGAGAGCCAGGTTTTTATATCCTCGTGGGGACCTACACAACATGGTCGGTTGTGGGGACCACTGCTCCTTGTGGGGACATTTTCTTGGTCCCCATGAGAGAAAATGCTGTTTTTGGGTTAGTGTTAGGTTGTAGAAAATGAATGGAAGTCAATGTAAAGTCCCCACAAGTCATAAAAACACAACTCCTTTTACAGTGTGTGTGTGAGTGTGTGTATGTGAACAGCTGTTGGGTCCTGCTGACTGTGTGGGAAACTATATGCAGACTAACATTTCCCTGCTTGTACCCTTTCCTGAAACAAACCTCTAGAAAACCTCAAAGCTGCTGAAACACTGAGTTCATTTAAATCAAGGCTAAAAACCACCTGGAGACTGATCAACATATTTGAGGTGCATTTATAATTTTGATGATGAGAAAATGTAATATTTATTGCTTGTTTCATAATTGGTGGCTGCATGACGTTTTATGATTTGAACTCCCTTCTACAAATAACCTTGTCTTTGCTCCCCAATAACAGATTCCTGCCTCTTCCATCCAGGAGTCCCCATCTTCCATGACGCCCTGAAGGTGAGCCGATCTCCAGGTCCGCACTGTTGGTCCAGAATGTAAACAACGTCGCTCCATGAACGTGTGTCTGTTTTCAGGGTTGGTCCTGCTGTAAGAAGAGGACGACGGACTTCTCAGAGTTTCTCTCCATTAAGGTAGCAAGAAAAAAAAAAGCACATTTAAGATTTGGAGTATTTGGAGAGTGAGCAAGCAAAGCTATCAGGAGATATTCAGCTCCTTTTGATTAAACTTTAATCAAGCAGATGGGGGGAAAAAGAAAAAGAAATCCGCTGGAGAAAAACGTTCATGTAAAAAGAAGTGAGAGAAAAGCGTTTTTGACTTGCACCAGTCGGGGATCAGCGGGACGATGAAATGAACCACAGGCTCCAGTGAAACCAGTGGACTATTCTAAAAAAAGAAAAGAAAACAAACAAAAAACACCAACAAATATTTAAAAAAATATTTAAAAAAATATTTGTTAGTGAACAAACTAAATTAAACCAACTAAATTTAAGGACTATTCCACTTAAGTTGAAAATGTTAAACATTTAGACTGGTCAAAGCTAAAATGTTTTATTCATTGTTTAACCATAGTCCTTATTTGTGGAAATAGACAAAAAAATGAATTTCTAAATTTTATGGTATTAAATGGAAATAAGAGACAAAACTGTGGACTAAAACTGAACAGACTCAATGTGTCTACGCAGACGACAAAAAATAGCTACTTTTTTGCTGACACATTTGCTGCTTTTACAACATTAAATGCATTTCTTTAAAACACTTTTAAATGAGCTTTTTCAAATATATACAATTTATATATATACCGATAAACTGTTGGACGATTTTGGGTCCAACAAAATCGTCCAACTATCCAGTGATCCTGCCACCGCCAAGTTTCTGATAAACTTTAGATTTATTATCAGCAAAAAAACTCCATGTTTGAATGCAACAATTCTATTTTCAAATGACTTACATTTACCAAGGATTAAAGCTACAGCATATGTGACATCATGGGAAAAGAAATCAGTAATTGTTTTTATCCATTAAGGTTTTTATCCATTAAGGTCGGATTGAAACATTTAAGTTTGGCCAAAGAAAAAAAATATTTATCACGTTCTGCTAACTATCGTTAACGCGGATACGTTCACCCGCAGGGCTGCACCCGTGGGCGCCACAGCGACGTGAAGCCCCAAGAGCCCCTGAGGCCCGAGGTGTCATCCGATAAGAGCGAGATGAAAACCGCCAGTGACCAGGAGATCATCTACCAGGGCCCCAAATCTGCCGAGGCGCTGCAGAAAGAGAGACCCAGGTGAGGGACGGAGCTTCCAGCCTGAAACACTTTGAGGTGTTTTCAGTTTGCTCAGACATCATCCAGAGAGGTCAGGGTGAGGTCGGCTGCAGCGTACGCAGTGTAATAAATAATTCACCGTAAGCCTATCCTGTGTATATTTCACTGTTAACAGAAGTGTGTATGTGCGTGTGTGTGTGTCCACACAGTTCAGACCAGCCCATGACCAAGTTGCCCCACAAAGTGTCAGCATCTCTCGTTCAGGCGCTGCAGAAACTGGGAGTGGACAGGAGTGCAGAGAGCGAGAAGAAAGGTCAGTCCTCCTGAAGGCGACTTGAAATTCTCAAGAGAACCAGGAGCAAAAATCCACATTTCAGCCTTAAAACATGAGCTGTCACTTCAGAGCTGGAGATTAAAGCAGTGCTTCAGTTTCTCAGCTCCATTTCTTCTAAAAGAACGAGGATCATCATGTTAACGTTGATTGAATACAAATCTCTTTGCTCAGGTTTCACAGCATCTGTCCGCGCATCTGTAAAAAGTCTTCAAATTAAGGCCTTAAAATGTCTTAAAGCATTGTGAAATATATAAGTAAGTTGGTCTCACTTTTTCTCGTGACAGGACTAATCTCGTATATTCTCTACAGTCATGGCCAAAAGTTTTGAGAATGACACAAATACAGGTCCTTCTAAAAATATTAGCATATTGTGATAAAGGTCATTATTTTCCATAATGCAATTATCACCTTTGCTTTATGGCAAGGTGCTCCGTCATGCTATAAAAGGCATTGTTCATCACCAAACTGCTCTTGGACGGTTGGGAGAAGTTGCTCTTGGAGGACATTCTGGTACCTTTCCTTATTCATGGCTGTGTTTTTAGGCAAGACTGTGAGAGAGCCGACTCTCTTGGCTGAGAAGCAACCCCACACATGAATGGTTTCAGGATGCTTTACAGATGGCATGAGACGAGACTGGTGGTAGCTCACCTTGTCTTCTCCCAACAAGCTGTTTTTCAGATGTCCCAAAAAAATCGGAAAGGGGATTCATCAGAGAAAATGACTTTACCCCAGTCCTCAGCAGTCCACTCCCCGTACCTTTTGCAGAATATCAGTCTGTTCCTGATGTTTATCCTTGAGAGAAGTGGCTTCTTTGCTGCCCTCCTTGAGACCAGGCCTTGCTCCAAGAGTCTCCGCCTCACAGTGCCTGCAGATGCACTCACACCTGCCTGCTGCCATTCCTGAGCAAGCTCTGCACTACTGGTAGCCTGATCCCGCAGCTGAAACACTTTAAAGAGATGGTCCTGGCGCTTGCTTGTCTTTCTTGGCGCCCTGGAGCCTTTTTGGCAACAATGGAACCTCTCTCCTTTAAGTTCTTGATGATGCGACAGATTGTTGACTGAGTTGCAATCTTTCTAGCTGCGATACTCTTCCCTGTTAGGCCATTTTTGTGCAGCGCAATGACTGCACGTGTTTCATTAGAGATAATCATGGTTCACAGAAGAGAAACAATGATGCCAAGCACCAGCCTCTTTTTAAAGTGTCCAGTGGTGTCATTCTTACTTAATCATGACAGATTGATCTCCAGCCCTGTCCTCATCTATACCCACACCTGTGTTAATGGAGCAATCACTGAAACGATGTTAGCTGGTTCTTTTTAGGAAGGGCTGCAATGAAGTTGAAATGTGTTTTGGGGAATAAAGTTCATTTTCTAGGCAAATATTGACTTTGCAATTAATTGTTGTTAAACTGATCACTCTTTATAACATTCTGGAGTATATGCAAATTGCCATTAGACTTTGTAAAAATTAACATTTGAATCATTCTCAAAACTTTTGGCCATGACTGTATGGGGGGGCGGTTACTTGCTGGACTTTTACTTTTTTGTCGGGCAAAAGTTTGAGTCACACGCAGGCATCTTTATTACAATACATGAGGCTGTTGAGGCTAGCGCTAACTAGGTAAATTTATTGCTCGTTTGCTCTACGACGTTTGTCTTTGCGACAGCTCACTTCTGTTGGCATTCTGTACAGATAAGAAAAAATATGCAGTTTTTTTTTTACATTTCTGTTTTGATACAGATCTTAAATTTCATTCATAATAGCCATAAAAAGTTATTAAAAAGTTTTTTTTTCACCATGTTAGAGAGTATCTTGAATGACTAAAAAAATATAGCAATTTTTTTGGGGGGGATCCTCAGACATGCTCTGAATTTTACATTCCTTATGCAATTTGACAAAAGCTCTCACTTACTAAACTGCTGAAACAAAAAGCTGGAAGACAATAAATCCTGCCACAGATTCAGAGCTAAAGTTTGCTCCTTTGGTATTTGTATCTTATTCCTACATTACACTCTACAGCTACATATTTTTTGATAGAGCAACACAAACTAATGAATAACTGTGAAGTTCAATGTAGTATTTTATATTCTGCTGAAGAGAAGCATTCAGTCAGCATTATCCTGCCACCGCCATGTTTCAACGACGATTCTGTGTTCGGATGAATGTGTGGTCTTAGCGTTTCGCATGTTGCATTGAATTTCCACAACTAAAATGTTTGTCTCTACTTTGAAAACAATATAAAAAATATATACTGTTTTCTATAAACATTCCAATAAGAAAAATACATAACTCCTCTTTTTGTAAAAAGTGTACATATTTTTTTTTATTTTAAATTCTAACACATAACCTGGTTCTTTAAAAATGACATCTAGTTTTTTTTCCCCCAACAACTGTGGCTCTAAACGGTTTCTTTTAGCTGGGCTGAAGGTAAAATGGCTGCTGTTTGTTCTCTATCAAACCTCTGAGGCCTTGACCGAACAGTTGCACTTATATCAAGACTAAATTACACACACAATTACTAATCAGTTGCCATCTGAAGGTTTTAATTTGCTTTCGACTTTATTTGCAGGTGTCAAAGTGAAGCGGCCGAATATAAATGTGCGCAACACTACTTCTGTAATCATGTCTAGTTTTGGCAGTATTAATACATCAACACTGGATTTCATTCGTAATTCAACAATATAGTTCAGTCCTACCCTTCAACCCAACTCTTTATTATCCTGCACCTGTATGATGAAAGATCCCTACATCTTTTTTCTCAAAGACAATGTGTTTGAAACTGGAATGAAACAGTCCTCACCCGTCTGTCTGTCGTTTCGTCTCACAGAGAGTGAGGACGTTATGCACGGGACGCGCTGCAAGAACACAGGCTGCAAATCAGTGAGTGTCTGGTGTGTTTCTTTGTGCGTGTGTGTGTGTGTGTGTGTGTGTGTGTGTGTGTGTGTGTGTGTGTGTGTGTGTGTGTGTGTGTGTGTGTGTGTGTGTTTAGGTAGCGTCTGGCATTCCTGCCCAGGCCCAAAATAGTCGCTGATCTGACATCAGCAAAAGCTAAGAAATTCATTATCTGCAGTGGTGGCTGATGTCTGCACATGGTAGGAAACTGCAAGAACTGCAGAATGAAGTGATTTTACATTAAAGCTTAATATTGGCACTGAACTATACTTGAATTATTTTAATTAAATATCAAGGCAATGTCTGTCTATATAGCCATCTTTTAAATTTCAGTGTCAAGGAGTCAAGACCAAGACAAGACTTTTAGGGACTGAGACCATTGATATGTATATTATATAATTATGAGATAATTATAACTCTACTAATAGGTGATGTTAGCTTGTGCACAAAGCTGGCTAACGTAACGTGACAGCTGTCAAGAAACGGAAGTCTTTCCCTACAGCTTACAGTATATAGGTAACAAACTTAATATGTATAGCAAACATTGATTAAATCTTTGTATGGTGGCCGCTTAGAGAGTTTTGGTGCACAGGCAGATTGCTAACGTTAGCTTAGCATCGTTAGCACATCTTATAAACTTACCTCTCGTTGTTTTTCCTTTCTAAGTGACGATAAAAGTTTACACACAATCTGTGAGGTCGCTGTGTGTTCTCTTCTGGATGTTATTTTACAAATATGTAGAGTTTATGATGTAGCAGCCAAAACTGTATTGACTTCCTCCCGCTCGACGCCGGCAGCTATATTGGCATTGAGTCACGTTATTGCTTGGATATGAATCTGCACTTTTTCTTTTCTTTTTTATTTATTAGTATGAAAGAAAGCCTTCTAATAAATAAAATGAAACATGTTCTGACAATTTAGTTATATTTCCACGTACTGAAATAAAATGTATGTAGTCCTCGTGAATGTATGAAGCCGAGACAAAACCAAACTCGAGACTTTATCTCGAGTACTTTAGATTAGAAGTACTCTAGGATCTAGAGAGAGCTGGTTTTACAAAGTTTTGCACCAAATACAAAATCAAACCCATTGATCATTCTTATATTGACACAGTTTTGATCTATCATCTCTAAAACGCAATGAAGTTTCTGGTTGTGATGTAAAGAAAACGTGAAAAAGTTCAACCAGTGTGTGTGTAAGGAAATGTATTTCATGCTCATGGATGATTTTATCTACAAATCAACAAAAGTTGATCAGCTAATCAACAAAAATGTGTATTAGTAGTTAAAACGTTTTTACCAAAGCACACACAGGTCTTATTATTTACGGCTATACAGGAAAACACACAAACACTCCTGTGCTTCAACTTTCTTCCTAAGGCTTTTGAACCTGTAAGGTTTAATCGCTCCATCTAGTGGACACATCTAGTATCAGCAACATCTTTCTGTGACATTCTAAATTAACTGCTGGTCTCAAAGCAGACCACTGGAACTGCACAAGCCTGTAAGATTTTCAGGTTTATGCAAAGGCGTATTTGGTCTAAAATTGCACATCTGGATCAGAGGTTTGTAGGTCAAACACTCCTGGTTGCTGACCTTATCCTGTGACTCAGGATTCATTGACCAAAGCATCTCTGATCAATAGCGTGTCGTCTGTTTGTTCAGGTCTATGAAGGCCCAGACACAGACATGGAGGTCTGCACCCACCACCCTGGAGCCGCCGTCTTCCATGAGGGGTAAGAAGGAAAGAATTCACTGCTGCATGTTTCCCTCTTGTTTGCTCAAAGTCTAATCCATTATTCCAACATCATAATATTTGCATGGCTCCGCTCTCAAACAGCAGCTACATGGTTTCTATAAGGCAAGAGTGTTAATAGTGTGAAGGTCGTGAGAGGAAAGCAAGAAAGGAGGCGGCTGAAACGGGAAGCAACATTTCTGCAGGTTCCACCAGCTTAAATTTAAGACCTTTGAAGATCATTAAGAATGACCTTTAAGGCCTATGTCTCCATAATTTCACCCAGCCAACTGCATCCCTCCATGATAGATGGGGGCGAAAAAAGCTAACTAGCTAATTAGCAGCTAATTAGCAGTAACCTCAACCATCTCGAGTCACAGAATGCGACTAAAATGTTTCTTTGATAGAAAAGTTCTAGGAGAAAAAAAAGTTATAGATACACGATTAAATAGTCCTGAAAAAATTAAATTTAAGACCTGTGATTGACACATTAAAGGCCAGCTTGCTTTTTAAAAATCAATTTTAGGCATTTTAATACCTTAATTTTAGATGCATGAATCTAAGACTTTGAGGAAGTGAATTGTTTCTGGCGTTCTTTCTCCGCGTCAAAATGCCACGATTTCTTTATCTAGGTACAAATACTGGAGCTGCTGCTGCATAAAGACAACAGACTTCAACGCGTTCCTGGACCAGAAGGGCTGCACCACGGGGAAACACAGCTGGGTTGCAAAGCAGGTACACACACCACCTACATCTGAGCAGAAACAGGCAGAAGCTCTGTCTCTCTGTGAATAATTTTTCATTTTTTTATGTTCTCAGGGTAAGAAGAAAGTGGCATGTCGACACGACTGGCACCAAACTGGAAACACTGTGGTGGTAACGATTTATGCCAAGAACTCAAATCCCGATTTCTGCAGCATTGAAGCAAATCCAACAGTGGTGAGCAGCAGGAATAATCATTCAGTGTTGAGACAGACGTGGGGGGCGGGGGAGGGGAAAAGAAAGGCCCAGAATTATTCATGATCCATGAACTTTTATGGAGTTTCACTTCTGTTTCCTGTCTTGCAGCTCATATGTCAAATCCAGTTTGAGAACAACAAGATTTTCAAGAGAGAATTCCACTTCTGGGGGGAAAGTATCACTAGCAACCTCTGATAAAGTTGTAGTTATCGTTTCTTTAACAAGAAACTGTTATTTATCTGTACCGTAATGATTTTTCAGGTGATCAACACCAAACAGAGTTCAGTCAACATGGTCCCGTCTAAAGTGGAGATCACGCTCCGTAAGGCCAACCAGGTGTCCTGGGGCAAACTGGAGGACCCAAACTACACACCGGAGCCGGACCCCGTCGACGACGACGTCGCCGAGGACAACCAGGAGCCCCAGCAGCCCGACTGGGACATCGCCGACGACGACATCAGCGACTCGGACGAGGAGTGGGCCTATGACACGCCGCAGAACAAGAGCCAAGGGGTCGAGAGTGAAGAGCAGAGGAAGAGGAGGGAAGAACAAGAGGTGCAGAATCTAAAAAGGAAGGAGGTGGAGGAAGAGATGAAGAGGCTGATGCAGGAGCAGCAGAGGGCCGAGGAGCAGAGGAGGAAGCTGGAGGAGCAACGGAGGGAGGAGGAACAGGAAGGATATGAAGACATGCCAGACCTGGAAGATCAGGATGCTGATGTGGAGTGATGTGAAAAGAATGTTCCTTATTTTTAACAAGTGATGCTAAATACTCTCATTTTCCTGCAGTAGCTTCATATATCAGAGGTGTTTTTGAAGAACTTTCACTTTTTGTGGGTGATAAAATAACAAACCTGTTGAAATCTTTTAATTATGCAAAATACATAATTGTAGAATTAAACCTTTTTTATGTCTGTTTCTGCGTCTAAAGTTCTTTACTATTTTTATATTGGACAAACTATGAAATTCATGAAAATAAGATTAGCACGGCTGATGTTAGTGAACGTTAACATCGTTCTGTGTATGAGAGAGTAGCTCTTAAAGGAACGATTCCACAGCTATATGTTAGAAAATGCAGCTAAACATCGAGTCATTATGTAGCTAAATGTTTCATAAATTAGCAAAGCATTAAACATGGCTGCAGTCTGAAAAAGAGACGTCTAAGTGAGACTTTACGCTCCACACATAATGGAAGCAATGAAATGATGTGAAGAAGCTGGAAGCTCAATGACTCAGTGTCCTTTATTTGTAAAACAAGCACTTAAGATCTGCAGCTGCTGAGTCGTGCTTAGATTGTGGGTCAGCACATCGTTTTCATCAGTAAAGGCCTGCAGTGCATCTGGGAGTCCAACCTACACAGGCTTGCTGGTGGAGCAACAAAGGCAACATGCTGAGACATTGTGTAGTAAAAGCTTCATTTAAACAAAAACTGGTGACAAACAGCTTAGTTACATGAGTAGGAGTGATTCTCTACATGGATGTTTTAAAAGCTTTAATAATACGAAAAATAGTTTCCGGTTTTGGTTATGTTTGTCGTTAATCAGAAAAGCTATTAGGGCCACAGATTTGGATTAAAGTATGTTGATATTTTAGAGTGACCCCAATGTCTTTCTACATAAATATAATTTAAAATCTTTGGCTATGCTTCAAAATTGATGTTCACAATATGATAGAAATACATAAATATTAGAGTAGCTAGCTAAACTTTTTAAAAGCTACACGAGGTGCATTCATGTTAAGTCCTCATCTTTATGACTGAAAGCAAAAAAAAAACTGTTCTTGTCACTTTAAATTGTACAAAACTCAACATGACAAAAAGACAGAGCCATCACACTTCAATAATTCATTTAATCTTCAGAGGGTTGCACTGACTTTGTCTTTGTTATACACCTCACATGGTAGCACACGAAAACACCTCAAGGTCGTGCAACATCTAGTCTGGCTTACTGCACAGTCTCTGCTGCACCGACGTCGTTAAAACATTTTCAATCTGCAGATTTCCTCCACCGGCATTTTCACTGCAGCTCCAGCGATTGGAAGAGTTTCCATCCAAATCCCCGTTTTTGCATTTTGAAAACAAATTACACAAAATATAGAAAAAAAAAATGACAATCTTTAAAAAGAAAATCCAAAAGACAGTCAATAAAATGATTCTTAAAAAACAAACAGGCAACCAGTTTTGTTTTTTTTTTTACAAAATGGCTTTCATACCTCAACATCTTAGTCATCGTTTTCAGTACAGCATATTGTAATCAAACTGAAAAGCACTCAAAGGTTGGCTGGACAGCGGCTCAACACCTCGGCTGTGTAAACGAGTCATTTGTAATCCATAAATAACACTGGACAGTTTCAATATGTCGACTTAAGATTTTCAGAATAATTACAGTTTTCAACATCTTTTACACTGCGGTTGGCGCGAGGACATCATCACATCATTTAAAACCACCAACGTAATAAACCTTGGTTTTTACATCTGTATTTATATACGCTTTATGATTGGTTAGATATTACATTTTACCAGCACATTTGTATCCATATACAATATCTTAAATAAAATATCTTTTCATCAAATCAATTTTTAAAAAATTCACTCAAAATTTCAACACACATACATATGCAAATGTTTTTTTTCCCCTATTAAGTTTGCGTCGTTGTAAAGTGCAAGGCAAAGATACAGTAAACTTTGAAATGTACGACACGCAACGACTTTCGCATCTGAAGCGTGTCAAAAGCTTGCACACACACCCTTTCATATACACTCATACAGACACACACACACACACTCACACTTCGTTAAGTCTAAACCCAAAGTACAGACTTGGCACAACAACCACTAAAGCCTCTAAGGTTTTGAGCGTGTAGCCGGCACACTATGGATACAGTAGCACAATCCTACCACAGCTGAACATCTACAGCGCCTCACAGTGACAACTTCCATCAAGCCCAATTCATCTGAACAAGTAACCAAAATTAATAGCCGATTTTTTTGTTTGTTTTCGCCAGTAGCCTAGTAGAAATGATAGTAGCATAGCTAATGTATGTGCCTTTTAAGCTCAGAGCATAGAAACTTAACAGTTTAAGTTAAATTTAAGAATCCAGAATTTTAACACTTTAATCAATGTAAGCTAAATAAGATTTAATATGGAACAGCTAATTTTGTGCCTCGCTTTAAGCTAGCTTGTGGGTTAAGTAAGCTAATTCTATTTAGCCATTACATTTCTCAGTACATTATCACATCTAAAATGTTCATCTTGTTACTCCTTTAACAACTATACATCTATATTTTTACTTACGGTTATGAAAGAAAATATATTGGTTTAAGCTCCTTTTTAAACCAATAAAAAGGTTTATTTTATTGGTTTAATAAAATAAACCAATATTTTATTAATATTAGTTTAATATTTTGTTAGCAATATTAAATTAAAGTGCCAAATAAGAGATTTTTATGGCTATGTGAAGCCTATCGTAAAGGCTAATTTATACTTCCCAGGTTAACTTACTTTCCACTCAATATCAGGATATATAAACATAATCTGGGAAACACTTGGGAAATTGATTAAAGCTAGCCGCTTTGAGTGGGGTGACTGTACGCAGCCATCAGTCTAGCCGTTAGTCTGACCAATAACATTAAATACTCATAAATTTTAATTTTTAGAACTTAAACAGCAAGTAAATTTATAAAAACTTATTATGTTGTTTGTCATTTCTAAAGTGTCCAAAAATAAAATCTCACATGAAAATGTTGTCACTTATAAATAGTAATCAGGAAGTCTATAGTCAACAGAAGCTCAAAAAATATTTACTTGGAATAAAAAATGGTTCAACAATGGTCCTTCTGTATGTTCTCAAAACCTAGCATGGCGTTCACAGACATAGCACAGGTCTCAACAAGCAAGCTAAACTGTGAGGCGATTTCCACTGTGAGGCGAAGAAAGGCTTGTTGTGCATGCAGGGACACAGGACAGCATCTATATGTGTGATTGAACTTCTAAAAGGGGGAAGCAGCAAAGCCAGGACAGCTTCACAGATTACCATTTAGGAAAATAAGGTATACAAAAAAATAGATATATATTTGTCACAATAATAATAGCTTTTAACCACAGACAAGGCAAAAAAATCTAATACATATTAGTTCTTATTCCTATATTTAGTATACAATCATGTAGTATGACAAAGTAAGAGCCACACACTGAGAAGCTGCTGAGTCGTATCAAAGTGTCCTTGATGCTTCCTCCTCCTGTAAACGCCGTCGCCTGGCAGAAAAGGATCGGCCTCGCCGAGTCGTTTCGTCAGGCGCTGCTCCTCACACCGGCTCTGAATTCAAGTGTAAAACACGCACAGCAGGGGGAGAGTTTCCTCCCACGTAAGTCACATAATAAAACCCAACAACGTACTACTAAACCCTGCCGAGTTCTCGACAAAATGACTCATGCTTTTCTCGTTTTTTGTTTTTGCGGCGGAATCGCACGAGTCCACTGAAGAACCACTTTAAAAGGACGACAACAGAACCGCCGCGGAGCCGAACGGGACAGCATCTTAATTCACAGGTTATTACAAGTCCACACAAGTACATTCCTTAGGATATTTTTGTTTAGTTTTTTTGCAACATTGAAGATATTTTCCAGTTCAGCAGACGATAAAGCTGAGACATCTCAGTTTGTTCATTTTTCTTGATTTTGTTGCCGTTGGGAGTTCTCATGGCAGTAGCAACAAGAAATAAATATGCAGTCCAAAGGCTAGTCAGAAGTTTGACATATATATAAGAAAAGAACAAAACAAAAGAAAATCTAGATTGTAACAACTTATGATAAACCCTGACATGCGAGGTGAGCACCACGGAAACGCATTTCCTTGTTTTCCCACTACCTGCATGGTTTCTCTCTTTGACTTGCACTCAGAAATAAAAACAAAATGGCAGCATTAAAGCTACGCCACGCAGAAACAGGCCCCACTTTTTACAAAAAGAAGAAATTGGAGGGGGAAAAAAAAAATACCTGCTGGTTTGTAAAAAACCAGATGACGAAGAAGTAAAACAGAGCAAAACGCTTAAAAGTAGGGAAGAAGGTATTACTTCAGGTTGTGATACCTCTGGGAAGCTGAGGGGCCTCATGACTGGACAGGAAGTGGGCGAGAGGAGGTCCTGCCCTCTCCTGTCGGAGGAGGTATTAAAGCAAGGCGCAGGTGTTCAGTTGACTGATTAATCTGCCTCAGCTGCTCCACTTTTAAGATCCCACGTTCCTGCAGAAAGTACAGAAGACGACGGCGATTACAGCACAGAAAAACACAAATTTAAATTCATTTTTTAAAAAGTTTGTAAACTGTTGTCAAACTCTGTTAATAGAGCATTAACAGATTAACAAAAAAAACACACAAGAGAAACCTACAATATCCCAAAAAAAAGACTGGAAAAGAATATTACTTAAAAAAGAAAACCAAAAAGACCATTACAGGCA
The DNA here is from genome assembly GCA_903067075.1 of Micropoecilia bifurca. NCBI lineage: Eukaryota > Metazoa > Chordata > Actinopteri > Cyprinodontiformes > Poeciliidae > Micropoecilia > Micropoecilia bifurca. Next base: position 52,016 of record CAEGAF010016616.1, read on the forward strand.
TATTTCAAATACACTAAAAATACAGGAAAAAATCAGTTTATTGTAGTGTGAATGCTGTAGGCATTGAGTTCCACTTTTCTGGTTGCTCTGTAAATTTCGTCGCGCTTCTTCTCCTGCATACTTTGTGCTATTTTCACCATTCAACTTTTATACTATTCAACTTGCTCTCCTAATGCTGGCTATGTCTCTTGGTATTCATAACCTTCATACATTTTATAAAATTGAGCTTTTTATTAATTGTTCATTCCATGGGGGAAACTGCTCCATCCTGTGGCAGAATTGAGAATTACAATATAAAATGTCCGTTGTGTTTCACAGTCAGTGTTGTAGTACTTGAGATCAGTCTTGGTCTCAAGACCACTTTTTTTTTTAAAATCATTAATTTTTCTAAAAATAAAAAACAAGCAATGTTTAGCCTGGCGGGGGGCCTAGCAAAGTATGGCAGGGTTCTGGATCTGAGTTCAGTGAATAGTCTATATTTTCAATATGTATTAAATATTGATACTCTATCAATATCTATTGCTATTGATTATGTTTATTGCGATATTGTCTAGCTCTAATTGAGGGATTTATCACCCTCTCACATTCAATCACGCCTCTCTTTGTAGCTAAAAATGTAATTACTAATAACCACAGTAGCATCAGGGAACACACTTTAGTTCTTTACAACATAAATATTTACAAAATCTAAACCAGGTTGAGTTGACACAATTTCTTTTGGACATCAACAGGATAAGTAGCAGATCATCACGTATCGAATGGTACATTGCAGACTATCGAGTCCACCTGAATAGAAGCCGCACCCACTGACTTTGAAAAGGAAAAAATATATATATGTTTGAGCTTTCACACTTGCATTTCCCATTTCCATACAAAATGCACACTTTCTAGTTTTTATTTCAGTTCCTTTTCAATTGTGTTTCTTTTCTCTTTTTGCACATCTGTTTTGGAAAATATTGTTTGGGAAGCAAGAGATCTGTGTTGAAAGTTACAAACAGTAACAATTAAATTAGTTAAAATAAAATATGGTTTAAAACCAAGAGCACATTTCATAAGAAGATTTCTCTTTTGATTAAAAAAAAACAAAAAAAATTTAATTGTTCCAGAAGAATCAAAGTCGATATTTGCAGATCCTGATGTTGGTTGTTCCATGTTGATGGGAAAATTATTTTATTCCAGGTTCAAACTGGGAGCTTGCAAAAAATGTCTGACTGGCCACAACTTGAGATAGTGTCATAAAGAATAAACCTTTTAAATGTTCCTTTAATTATCTGTTTTCTTCCATACTGGAAAACACTAGAGCTAAAATGAATGTGTGAGAAACCTTGAGCTTTTACCTGAGAGAGAACTGTTGGACTTCTGCTTGTGGAGCTTCTCCTTCTCCTTCTTCGTTTTGGGAATAATCTTCAGCTTCATGCTGCTGGTGCCTTTACTGCTGCTCCGCACAGAGTCCTACAAAACAAACAGTGGGAACAGAGTCCATACACTCCCATAGCCCCCCGGCCCCCGATGGGCTGGTCCAGGGCCGAGCGGCCTGTGACGACACCTACCTCCTCAGAGCACTGCATGAGTGGACAGATCCAGTGGATGTCATCCAGCTTCAGCAGCTCGGAGCTCAGGTTGTTCAGGGTCAATCGCAGCTCTTCCTCCTCAGGAAAATCCGACTGAAAGAAGAGAAGAAGAGGAGCTGGATCACTCGCTCATTCTAAAAAGGTCAACATTTGCTTACATTTATGCCCATCCAGCTACATCCAGCTCCTACATGTCTATTTCAGAATAAATAGACATGTAGGAGTTTTCAACAAAAAAAACTCATGGGAATTTTAAAGGAAAATGATCTGCTGAAGAAGCTGAAATGGAGCTAAGACACTTGTTTAAGAGTTAGACTATGAGAAGAGGAAAAAAATGGTAACTCTACCAAACTAGCATCATCCATAATATGGTGCTAGTTTTGGATGCAGAGATCAGAACCGGGAGGCTTGGGAAACAAGAAACTAAACTCATTGTAGGAGTAAAAAAGTCCTGAAACAGAGGCTCTCTAGTTCTCAACACTGCTTTTAATTTTGTTTGTCTGAACAAAGTGCTATTGTTTGAAAAGGCACACGTCTGTAGATGAAGCTACAGGCTGAACAAAAACAGACGTTCAACCTGAAACGGAGCTGTGATGGTGCTGGACTCTTACCAGCAGCTTTCCGTCCAGCAGCATGCTGGTCTCAGCCTGGAGGACTTTACTGCTGTTGACGATCTCCACCGCCGTGCTGCGGCTCAGACACTGACCACATGAAACAAATAAGCTGCTCAAATCATAAATCACTGCTTCAAACTGTTACATTTCTAAACTCAACAATTGTTTGAAAATCAACAGACTGCAGTTTGACCCGAGCGTCTCTGTCACAGTCTCACCTCGTTGCTGGACACCTTGGCCTCGGTGAGCACCAGGGCCGTGGCGTTCACGGCGTGAGCCAGTTCCTGCTCCACCAGCTTGTGGGTCTTAGCCGCCTCACGGATCCTAAAGCAGAGGAGGGGAGAAAAAGCAGCAAAGTCATGACTCATAGTTAAAACGACACAACTGGTTGCAGTAAAGAGGCCAGAAGCCAACAGCGCGTACTTATTGATGAGCGTGTCGGCCACGATGCCCAGCTGCTGCACCTGGGCGCACTCCTCCTCGGTCAGGTACTCCATGGACTGCTGGGAGTTGAGGCGCGGCCTGGCGGCGCGGTAGCTGTCAATCTTCCTCTTGTCCTCCCACGACTTGAGCGTGCTCTCAAACGCCTGACCGCACAGAAACAAACGGCAAAACTGATCTTCAATAATTAGAAAGGTTAAAGACATTCCCTCCATATGCTGTGATTTCTTGCGTTTAGTGATGGAATAACACTTCCTATGATTTTTTATATTTTATTTACTCTTGTTTACTGATCCAGATCTTTTTTTTTGTCACCCAAAAAGCCTGTCTGTGTCTCATTATTTCGCTGGATCCGGGTCATGCTTAAGGCGAATAACCAGCGAGCAAACACACTTTTGAGTGGCAAAGGAAACCATGGAAACAAACCACCCAAACGCGCTCGGCTTGAGAGAGCTCTCAGAGGTTTGAGCAACATGAAGAGGGAGCAAACACAGAGAGGAAGGGTTTGATTTAAGAAGTCCTGAAATAGAAAGAAAGAGTCAACAACATGAGCAGCCGACTCAGGACGATATCCAGCTGCAGACTCGTGACAGGAGAAATATTTCAGGCCCTACTCTGTCAAACTGTCTTCAGTTTTTTATTTTTATTTTTTACAGAAATGCTAATATGTTTTAGTACATCTGGAAGTGTGAGCTCACCCTGTCTCTGGTGAGCATCTGAGCACGGTTCTTGTGCACAATCTTGACGATGCCGGGCGGCTGGATCCAGGCTTCCCCGTCCACCTGCACCGGGACGCCCTCGTCCCCCAGGATGGTGATCTTCACCTGCCGACACTGAGAGCAACACACACACAGCGGACAAGGTCTCTCATCTGCACCTTGAGAACACACACCTGCTGTAACAGCGACCACAGTTTCCTAGAGCAAACATTTAGGGATGCAGCATTTTTACATCCTGAAACTGGCAGCATGTTAGAGCTGCAACTAATGATTATTTCAGTAATCCATTCAGATGATTAATTGATTAATCGGGTAAAGAAATTAGCACATTTGCAGATTTTTCATTGTAAGCATTCTCTTTACAATATTAGAAATACATGAAAAAACACAAGTAAATAAATTAATTTCCTGAATAGAAAAATATTAACATTTATTGCCTAAAATGCAATTACACAGCTTTAGTGTACGAACAATCATCTGTAGCAGAGCAAATTACAAATACAGCGTAGGGCTAATTTTTTGGATTAACTGATTTATAATTAGCAAGTGTTAGAATTTTTTACATAATTTTAACCTGATTACTATGCTCCTTTTTTTTATCTTAAATGCACAAGTATTCTTTCTTGAATTGTTCCTCCAGTGAGCGATTAATCGATTACTAATTTAGTTAGCGATTATTTAAACAATCACAATTAATCTGATTAATTGTTTACGGCCTATAATATATCAACATTTTTTAAAATGCACTTTCGTTCAAAATCATACAATCAAATTAACTGCAGTAAAATTTTATTGTGGATCTTTGAAATCGAACCTTCTGCTGATGATGTGCGACATTTACAGACTTTATTTTGTAGCTAAATTTACAGAATCCCTGCTGAAGAAAACCCTTTCCAGCTCGGCATCATGAGCATAGGAAAGGTTTCCCACACATTTATTTTGAGCCTCTGTTACCTGAGCGATGCGGTGGTGCTGCAGGTTGATGACTCTGGACATGGCCATCTGCATGCTGCCAAACACCGCCACCACCTCCAGCTTCTTATCGTCGAACGACGGCGCTCCAAAGTTCTGAAGAAACAAATTATTCAGTTGTCAAAAAAGGTGCTGCTTTCGGTGTCGGTGGCTGTGTTTGAAAAATGAAGTCAGAGGAAGCTTCAAATGTTTCAATGCTGATGTTTCTGAAAGAAACAGGAATCGGCTAAAACTGGTACAGTGCAAAAACAAAATCTTACAACATGTGTTTGGTCTCGTTTCTAGCGCAAATATACTAGTACACTTCAAATAAGACAAAATAAGCTTAATAAAGATATAGGAGCTGGTTTTAGAGATAACTTATTGTTTCAATAAAAGTGAAACAACCTGCCAGTGGAACAAGATATGTTATGAGAAAAAAGTCTAGTTGCACCGTATCTCACTTCTAACTAATAGTTTCAGTCTAGTTTCTAGAGCAAATATATTAGTTCAATTGAAATAAGACAAAACTAACTTTTCAGAAAGATATAGAAGCTTTTTTTTACTTCAATATTTCCTTAATGATGTAAAGTCCTAGTTTGAAATTGATTGCTCACGTTGTCCTCTTTGGTTCCACCCCAGAAGTTGATTCCTCCTGCATAGCTGGGGATGTTGAGAACCGCCAGGCCCTGCAGGCTCGGCAGCGACATGGCAACGCCGTCACACTGCGGACAGAGAAGAAGAGTTCAGGGTGGCAGGGGGGAAATGTGCTGATGGAAGCAGCTAAACTTGTGATTCTGCTCATTATGATGATGAGTTGTGTCTGTCTGACCTCCAACTGGACTCTCTGCTCCAGGTTCTTGTAAGTCTTCTGGACCAGCTCTTTAGTCCCAAGGACTCCGTACCACATCATGTTTTTGGTGCGACTACTGTGGATTGAGAAGTCAAGAGACACACATTCAAATTTACATTTGCTGAAATACATTTGTTCAAATTAGAGTTTGACCATCTGTGAGTTTATGCTTGAAAAGACACAACTGGAGTCGATTTGACTGCAAAGCGATTTGTCTTTGCTCCATACCTGCATTTTTTGGGATGCTCGTCCCTCTTGTTGTTGAACTCAAGAGAGATTTTGGCGTCCAGTCCGATGCCAAAGTAGTTATTCATCACACACTTCTCTGTGCATTGACTAGAGAAACATGCAGGTTTTCAGTTAACTCAGTAAGAATCATTCAACTTTTTATCACCTTAAAATGCAAACATTTGTTTATTTTAATGGGGTTTTATGCGATGAACACAAAGTAGTGAATAGCAAAAGTAGGCTTTTTTCCTAATGTTTCACAAATAGAATTTGCATCAAGCTCCATTTCACACAACTACATAAAATATTTCCTTCCAGAAGTCAAATTGCTGTGTTGTAATGAATACTTTTGCTACTTTGTGTTGGTTTCTTTGTGTAAAACCCATTAGAGCTGGAACGTGTGATGAACTTACACTGTGTCCTCGTTGAAGGTGACTGCGTTCAGACTTTCTGTTTTCTCCAGAACGATGGGCGAAGTGGGACTCAAACCTCCTGGACACAATAATCACATCTGATTTTAACACCAGACATATCCTGACTGAACATTTCTGAACATATTACAGAAGCAAGAGATCGATTAATGAGTTTGTCTAAAGTTGATTGATCTTATCGATCGACTGATTAACTGGTGAGCGTCCATTTTCTTAAAGATTTTAGGCAAAATTTTTCACAATATGCTGATTTAAAATAAAACAAAACATTACATTTTGTGTCAGCTTGTGAAATACTGACTAATAAAGAGGAAATTCTTTTTTTCTCACATTAAATATGAATGTGTTCATAAACTATAACAAAGTGGGAGCCTCTTAAGTTGCTGAATAAACAAATAAAAGATGAACATAATAAAATATAAAAAACTTTTAATTCCCCACGAACAGAGAGATGTTTGTGGATGCTATTCAAAAAATACTAACATTTTTCTCAAAATCCCTTGTACTTATTGGAAGGCAAAAATAACTTACTAGATATTGAAAGTTCCAGTTGCTATGTATAAATGTGAGCAAATATATTTACTCACAGGACATTTAAAGAACTACATATAATTAAAATAAGCAAAACATATCCAGGCGGAGATTTTTAATTTAGGACATAAAGAGTTTTAAGTCACGCTACACGTTTTTTGCGTCCTCGCCTGCCAGTCATGATTGAAGAAGTTGACGCAGCTCCGTCATGCAGCTCGGCTGAATGAGCGCTATTAAGGTGAAACTTAAGGACTTGATGAGTGTTTATATTTCTAAACAGAACCACATAAATACCATTTTGCATCCCAATTCAGACTTTGTTTGGATCGTTTCTCTTTCCCATTCTGGGATCTCTCTGCCATATTTGTTTCTGTATCAACTGGCTTAGGAATGGCCAGCGGCGCCCTCTGCTGGAAGGTCTAAGTGGACGTTATTACTTAATCGATTGGAACTAATTCTAATTTGATAAAACATTAACTGGATTAATTTTTTTATATCCCCAGGTCTTATCCATTCCCCTCTGCTGAGCCTAAACTGACACCTACGTGTGTCGGCATCCTTCAGCTCCTCACTGTTCTCCCTGGTGATGGAGGATGAAGACGGCATCCTCTGGACCTGCGTGTGTCTGTTCTGCTCATCAACCACTGAAACGACGGAGCTCAGTCAGTGAGTCGCTCAAAGCTTTTTGAATTAAAGCAGCAGTGGAGGGCGAAGCAGCGAAGGGGTGGAGCTACCTTTCTCAGCCTGTTCAATGATCTGCCTCAGGGCTTTCTTCAGGCTGTTGGCTCGCAGCATCAACTGCTCTTTGGACCGATACGTTTTCCCCTCAGAGCCCGACTCGCCGCCACTTTCACCAGGGCTTGAGCCGCCGCTCTCCTGGCTCGGTGCTGAACCTGCCGGCACCACCTGGGTGAAAGCAGGTAGGAAACGTAAATCCCATAACACCTGTAAGGCAAAGATGTTTTATGCTCATCACGTCACTTTTGGTGAAATCCCAGAAAACCGACACGCATGAGATCTGCTATGTTTCACGAGTAGATCCACTGAATTCTCTCTTATGTCTACATTTTAACTGTGTGTGACAGGAAAAGGCTGAGGACTTTGCGAGCATTTGCAGCGAGGCGGGCTGCAGGATCTGAGTCTGAAATCCTGTGCAGTTCTCAATTTGTCGTGTGGCAGCGTGAAATCCTTCTGACATTTCAGGGCTTTGCTTTTATTTTCCCCATAAGATGAATCAATATGAGAATAAAGAAGCTTCAGCAGGAACAAAGCGGTGACTTTCAGACTCCATCAGGAGTGTGACTCTGAAGTTGACTTTGTGGACTCTGAAGTGGATACGTCCAAAAAACTACGTTAGCACAGTGAATATTTAGTATGCAGGACCTTGGAAAAGTACGTACATCCCTTGGACATTTCACACATTATCATAATACAAACACAAACTTCAAATCCTTCTTTATATGGGATATTATGTGATAAACCAGCACAACATCACCATCAGCTGTGAGGAAAATAATGATGATAAAAATAATATAGGCTATCTGCAAGATTCAGCAAGTCAAATTTAAGACTTCTTAAGACCTTTTTAATGTCACTGTGAATTAAATTTAAGACTGAAAAAACTATAAATATAGGGGCAAAGCAAAGCAAAAACCATGAACTTGGCTGCGTGCCCATGTCAGAGGCAAAACAAGTTATTTAGCTAGCTAGCAAGTGCATATTAGCAGCTAGTTGCCACTAGCCTCAAATGTCTTGTCAAAGAGTGTAAGGAAGATGTTTGCGTGCAACTCATGTTTCTGCCTGACAGAAAAATCTTTTGAGAAAAAACTTTTGCAAAATTTAAGATTCGTGATTAACGTATTTAAGGCCAGCTTACATTTTTCAAAGAGAATTTCAGACATCTTAAGTCCTTAATTTTAGACACACATTACTATTACTATTTAAAGACTTTGTAAGGATTCACAGACATCTAGTTGGATTCAGCCTGCTGTCCTCTAAAAAATCCCAATTAAATACATAGAGGTTTTTAGCTTAAGTCTGTAAGAATTTAAATATATCATAGTGGTATGAATAACTTTAAAAATCATTCTGTGAACATACTGGATTAAAAGAACGTTAATGCAGTCATTTAATATGACCAAAACAACCAGAAAACAAAAACTAAGGAGAACAAATAAAAAAAAATTGTGTTTATTCTAAATATTGTTCAGAATAAACATAATTTTTGACATTTCTCTGCAGGAGTCCCTTAAATGAATCTTGCAGAAACTAACATCAAGGATGACAAACAGGCCTACTTTGCTGGGGGGGAGTTTATAAAAAAAATCCCCAAATTTTTCCTGTTGTTCCCATTTCTCTGCAGCATGTCAGACTCCTTTCATCATCACTGATACAGTGTCTGTACCTGAGCTTCTGCTTCCTCACTTAAGGCCTTCACCAGCGAATCCAGTTTCTCGTTCAGCAGCGCGCACTGGGAGATAAACAGAGAGGAAGGATTGGACAGAGGTATTTCTATTGTTTATACTGACTTCAAAGTCCACTTCAGTCACACAAAGACAAAATAAAACAGTTTTGAGGATTAAAGCAAACACCAGTAATGCACAAAAGCTTTGGAGATGAAAATACAATGTGACCATGGTTAAAAGACGGATGTTTGTAAAAGATATTCCCTCCATTAACCTTGGTGACACAGCAGCTCTAAGACTGTCTTGCACCATTAGAAGCTCACTTTCTACAAACTGAGCCTGGCTGATGAGTAAGAATGGGAGAGATTTGTTTATAAAGTAGCTGCACCCACCTAATTTATGAATCATTTAAATAAGGTCTAAAGGTGAGCCGATCGTTTTCGGAAGTTTTCATTCAGTAACTCTGGATTGTTTATTGTAATGGATCCTGTATTTTCCTTTGAATGTTAAGTTTTATACTTGAATCTTTTGGCAATGTTGAGAGGTTTTATTTTGGCTCTTTGCATTATTTAGCCTCTTGAGAGCCTTTATGTTTTCAGTCTGTTAAAGATAGTATTATTGATAGCAGTACAATTTGCACAATGCCTGTTTTGTTTAGTTTTCTT
>CAEGAF010016620.1:0-14461 GCA_903067075.1 Micropoecilia bifurca
CACACACACACACACACACACACACACACACACACACACACACACACACACACACACACACACACACACACACAGCACACACACTCCTTTTTTACAATTCAAAGGATTTTCAGTTTATTCTACAATTGAGCCCTCATATTTGTATCTGTATGTCTTTTTATAGTGCTGGTTTCCATGGTTTTTAGTGAAATTGCCAGTCATTAGACCCCTTCTATTACTGACTGTGAAGGAGTGACCTTTGGACAATCATGCTTTCAGCTCCTGCAGAGCATCAATTTCATATGTGACAGTTTCATGTGATTCATGCAGACTTAGCTTCTAGGAAAACTATCATCACAATTTAGAAAAAAGTCAGCCCAAACAGCAGCTCTTTTAACATTTTAGTATTAAATATGTAACATGCATTTTTATAAATATAATTGAAACGATGAACTCATGATACAGCAAACATGATTTTTCTAGCTAATGATATATTAAATTAATTTAAGAGTGAGCTTTGAAGCTGTATTATTTTTGCCACACAGCATTTTAAGTATGTAACATTTAGCAGCAACATAAAAAAAGACCCTATTCTGAACGTGAGTTTGTTTTCAGTTGTTAATCTGTTTGAAATTTGTCTCACAATTAAGAAACTACATTATTCCACATTGCAGTCTGTTATGTTTATAGTAAATTGCAGGAACTCCCTCTTCCCAATGCATCTTTACTCTGTTGACTCTGAATGCCTTTGGTTCAGGACGTGTCCATTAGTGAAACCATTTGCTGCCCCCGCCGCAGCCTGCCAGTTCAAAATGAAGAGTCTGCATCCACCTCCTCAGAATTAAAGCCATATAACAATTGGCTTTCTGCATGCAATTAAATGTAAATGAAGGCCTCCCTCAAAAGGAAAACGTGCTTTAGCAAAAACTAATTTAAAGGAAGGAAGTTGTGCACAAGTCAACAGTCTGCATGAAGGATCAAGAGTCCATGAAAGCCTTTGACAATAATCATCACTTTTTACAGAAATGGCCTTTTTAAATGACTAATTTATAATAGGTAGCTTGGCCTTTTTTGTATTAGTCATTAACTAAAGTGTTTAAGCACCAATAAACTTCCCAAAGGTTAAGTTCTTGCCCTCTGCTATTTCCTGTGTGTTTCATCAGATGACGTTCTTCATCTTTCTCAGAATCATGCTGCTTTTGCTTTAATATGTCAGATGAACAAGAAAGTCTGCCGTTCATCATTTTTGGACCAGGCAGAATCCACTCATCAAATTTAACCTTAAAGGGCTAAAATACATTGCTGGCTGATGTGATTCTCACATTGCATCACCTTGATTTCTCAACTTTAAACTACTAAGCTTCAGCTATTATTTAACTGATTTGGGCACATGTTGTCCAAACCAATTCTCCATGAAAGATAGCGATTTCTGTATGTCCCGTTGAATGTTTAGCCCTTTGTGCTGGTAAATAATTTTATTGCACCTTCCTGGTTGAAGATGAATGAAAGTTGTCAGTTTCTCAGCCTCCCTGTTAACTAGTAACAGTTTCTGATATGAGCAACATGGGCAGATCCTCATCTAGGACGGCATGAAAAAGTTACAAAACTTCACGTGCCTCAATTTTGTCTAAACAAAGCAGCAAATCAATGGCTTTTCTCTATTACACCTTCAATGGCCTCCACCAGGACAATGTTTAAATTGTAGCTCTTAGATTAAACTGAGTGAATAAATACTTGAAATTCAAATGCATCTTATAAATGTTTGGAGTCCTGTCCTGATGTGCTTAGCTGCAAGTCTTCTCTGTCTCTCATTGCCCACTTTTCTGAGCAAACCATTACAATTATACTACTAAAAATACCTTTAGCAAAGTTCTGTTCAGTAAAAGTGAAGCATGTGAATTGCCATATTTTCTGCACTATAAGGCGCACCGGATTATAAGGCGCACAGAATAGACACTACAGTAGAGGCTGGAGTTAAGTTATGCATCAACTAGATGGAGCTGCAATAAAAGTGATTGTCAACAAAACAGTCCGACTCCGGTTGGCGAGGAGACCTGTCCGCGACTGGGCCGGGCGTGGCTGGATGATGGTCGCCTTTCTCCATTCGGCACAGCATGTTGGTGGAGAACGTGGTGCTAAATGACCTGCAGACGACCTGATTCTAGACAGTCGGTAGGTAGATAGGTCAGTCAAACTTTATTAACAAACCAGCATTCTGACAACTATCCCAGCATGCACCGCGTGCTTCTTCTTCTATGGACGAAAATGAAGTCGACAGCTGCTTACCGTAGTTGCTTGACCTTTTTCTGGCTCAATATTGCTCCATATATAAGGCGCACCGGATTATAAGGCCTTAACGATAAGGCCTTAATCCTCATATAAGGATTATAAATTGAAGGTTATTCTGTGCGCCTTATAGTGCGGAAAATACGGTAAGTTGCATTTTGTATCTCTGTTTAAAAATTATGATTTAGCTATTGGTTTAATTTAATACACAGGTCAGATGTTATCAGTTCTCTGGGCTTAGTTAATCTTGTTAATTGTAACTAAGAATGATTTATCACACTGGCTACATACAGAAGTATAAATGATTCTTTGCATGACCATATTCTGCTCTTGTATTGCTTTACTTTGTTCAGTTGTTGCAAATATGATTGTTAGAGAACATTTGTCACCGAAGGAATTCTCAGTTTACCAGACCTGGCAACAGGAAATTTAAATGATCTGTAATGGTTGGTTGATAAGGAGCTAAATGTTGTTTGCCCAGGGCACCAAAGGGTCTAGGGCCGCCCCTGCTAGGACCCTGGGGTTCCTGTCTTGTGGAGGCTGCACAGCCAGTGAATATAATGAGATGCCCTGAACCAGCATGACTTTTGTTTTAGTGATTGCAATTTCTGCTTCCCAGAATCTTTCCTTGCTTGTTTATTTAATTTGACCAGTTCTGTAACAAGCCATGGACACAATGAAAACATGTCAGACAAGGTGGAGGGAACCTCTGGTTATTAAGAAAAATCCAATTTTGTCTGCAATTGATTGTTTATTTGGGTCAAGACAGGTGATATCAATGGTAAGCAAAAAGCCCAAAGATGAAAGAATGATTAAAAATTAAAAATAACTGAAGTAGGACCGTAAAAAAGGCATCTGAATTGGTGATTATATGGAGCACTTGCTTTGCTGATATTTAAATTTAATTGAGACGTCTTTTTTTAACACACTTGATTAAATCTCATTGAAGAAAATAAGTAATTTTGCATGCAAATGAGGGCAGATGTTTATCTCACCCACATCAGTCCTCCTCTCATTAATTTTTATCTCCTCTTAAATAAGGTAATCCACTTATTTTGATTAGGCTGACTTTCCTCATGTTTAAAAGATTATTATTTGCATCCATGATGAAAACTACAACTCTTCTGAACTAATGCTGATGCAATGGTACGACCTCACCAAGCAACAGCATGACATGGTCATGATATACTAAGAATTTGTGAGTTTTGTTTTCCATTAGTCCATAATGAAGAATGTCATCAACCAATAAATAGGGCGTAGTTCGTTCATGACACAAAGCCACCTGATGGGGATTGTGTGATTCTTTGTGAACACACACTGCGCTCCTTTCTGTCCCCATTTGAAGGCATGTTTCCCCAGCAGATGCTTCTCCAACTTGTCACATGAGGCTGTCAGCTATTGTGACATTCAATTACTCTTTTAGTGCCTGCCATTACGAAGGTGCCTCAACTGGGGCAAAGGAGGTCACTTCATCCCTCTGCTGATTGGCTGACTTGGCCCAGTCAAGAGAGCAAGTTTTGCAGACTGAAATGAAAAGCTGAGCAAATCTGACAGGGATTACGAGTACAGTGCAGTAGGGCATGCTCGTTCTAATATTTTTCATTTTTGCAGTCGGAAAAAAAAGGATTTATGGAAATGAGTGGAAGCGTGTTTGTGTTTGTCCAGCAGTAAGCTTCACTAGACTCAAAGAAAACCTAAATGGATGTCTGATTGTCCTGCTTTGTGTGGACCTGAGCAAGTGGAAAAGCCAACTCACTGCCAGCATTAAGCAATAATGTACCTTACTGTTCTCAGAGAAACAGACCTGCACCAAACATAAACTCCAACATTCAAATAAACACAATATATGTGCAGCATGTTGATCAGATCATATGCATTAACACATGTTCACATGGCTGCTGACATTATCTAAGGGTTGGAAAATGTTTCATGTTGAAAGACATTCCATTTTCCAGATTTTTCTCAGTATTGTTTTTTATTATTATTATTCATAATTTGATTATACATATGATTATATATATGATTAATCATATAATCATATAATCAAATTATATGATTATATGATTAATATCTCAGTTAATAATATAGTTAATAATATAGACCATTTGTTTCAAACAATGCACAATATTTCTCTGTGATAATGTATTGGAAGTGAATACGACACACATCTTGTTTAAATCTCTGAGGATTATTTGAGAGTGGTATTCTTGAACCAATTCAAGATTATTATTATAAGTTTTTTTTGTCAGCTGACACTTGAGAATAATCTGTTAAAATTTCAACATTCAGCCGCTCTGCAATTTCCAGGTATGAAAATTATTTAAAATTATTTTGATGTTTCAATTTCAAATTGAATCCTTATCCACAACCCAGTTTTTGTTTACTGAAAAGAATATTTATCTAACTTGGACAACATTCTGATTTTTTTCAGAAATAATGATATAAAGAGCATTGCAAGAGATATGAGTTCAAGTCAAATGTTATGAGTTTGGAAGAACTGGTCAGTATGAGATTATCACTGTTAGAAATCCTGTTCCAAAATTTTGAGCTTTCATGGTGTCATTCATGGTTTCAACACAGAAGAAAGCAAACTTTTTTTACTGCTAAAATAATATCACATAAATAATTGATGTTATTTCTAACATTTATGTCTTGTTATTTTAATTTGAATTTCTATATAAAAAGAGCTAAACTTATTAGAGATTAATGGTGCAGGAAGAATAGAATAAGATTGTTGCCACTTTTCTGCTTAGATAGTTGAATTCACACAACCAATTCTAACAAAAGTTTAATACTTAATTTTTCAGTTTTTTAAATGAGGGAAAAGTGTAGCTATCTTTAAGCCAGTTGACCAGGGATATGCAGCAGCATGTGGGGGAAGGGGCAAGCCGCATTAATCTAGACTACATAGGGTCAGAGAAAAGTGCTTCAGGCAATCTAACAATATCTCCAGAATCTCATTAAAAGAAATGTAAGCTATAGGAGTCGTATAGTAGAACATTTCATCATTTCTAAAGCTTTTAAAAACTCTGCATACCTTGATAGCAATGTTGCTATGCCTTTCTTACAAGCTATTAATTTGGTTTCTATGCTTAATCTGTGGCTTTTCAAAATATATCAAGAGCAACATATAAGAACCTGTGATAATTTAGCAAGAAATGTAAATGTACAATTTACTAGTCGACGTGAAAAAACGTGTTGCATATATTATCAGAAGTGCAAACAGCAAGGAGGAAACACAAAGTTCATATACATTCTCCCACACCTGCTGCTGACACACATTTGGAGGAAGGATGGCATTTTATCACACTTACAAATTAGAGGAGAAAGCAAAGTATTGTTCTCCTGCTGCTCATTATCATCGTAACAGACTAGCATGTACCAGAACTCATTCTGGAAAAAGAATTACATCCTACACAGAGGTTCATTATGTCTGTGAAGCCATTTTGTCTATTTATCACATCTTTGACCAACCGCAGAGGCTTGTATTAATTTTTGTAATAGTCATGTCAACTGGCTTCTTTAAAATATCTTCTGCTCTTTGGCTAACTACATTTGCAAAAGACGTTCATAAATGATTTACCCTTCAGAGGTTTTGAACAATCAAACATGTGCAACCATAAATTTACATTCTCCGAAACCCTAATCTTTGGAGTGATTAAAATTCATTTTGCATGTGAAACATGGTCATTCAGGGCGACTGGGCACCACAAAGTAATAGAGATGGCACTGCAGGTGGGAGTTGGAAGTAATTACAGCTCTAGGTTATCAGTTTTATGGTTCTTACAGGTGGCGGCAATAAGTGAGGAAAAACAACCTGTAAAAAAAAAAACAAAGAAGCTGGATGGAGGGAGCAAGTGATGATCTAGATGACAGAGGAGGAGTGAGCTCCCAGACATGCCTGTGAAAAATCAGAAGCCCCCTGGGAGACCAGCTGAGCTCAATTACCAGGAGAATACAGTTGCAAGGGGAAGCCGAAAGGATACAGCATCGATCTGTCACACACTGACAGCGGGGAAGGAGAGTGCAGGCAGAGAGGGAGGGCTGGGTGCAGACTAAAAACTGAGGGAGGAAAAAATTAAATTGGAGGAAAGGAGGGAGGCAGACGAAGGAAGGGAAGGTGAGGGAAGATGTAAAAAGGAGCTGTAATCATGTTCTGCTCTCTAACGCTTGATTATTGGACCTAATTATGTTTCATGTCCATAAGCAAGATAAGAAATATAGTCCAAGGAATCAAGATTGCATTTTTTTGGGGGTCTTTATCACAGCAATGAAAATATACCTTTATTTATATTTGTTTTAAAAATAAAAAACAACAATTCTAATGTGTTTAAGATTTTCCTGATTTGTTAAATAGTATGGCTTTGGCTTGCTGATTTGATTTAATATCTCAGTTTATATTTTATGCAAAAATAAATTGAAAAGTTAGGATATTTTCTTTGATAAATTCTTATAAATTGTTACAGTTTTTAAAAAATGGATTTAAAACGTTATGTTTAAAAAGTTGAAAAGTTATATTACTTTCAGTCACTTTGTGAAAGTAGTTTTCTACACTTTGTGATAGTCATTCTAAAAAATAAAAACATTAGGCAACATAAAACATATTATTAAAATGGAGGTTTAAAAAAAATTACAGAAAATTTTTGGAAAATCATTTTGTTTTTTTATCTTAATTTGAATAATCTCAAAGTCCATCTGGAAAATTAATGTCATGTTATAATTTACTAAAACAAATCAAATGTCACCTAATTTCTCCTGCTTTCATCCTAATAGTCAGGCAGCAGCTGCAGCTGCAGACTCAACTACAGCAGTTTGATTTACTGCTGCCGACTGTCTGCCCAGTGTCCTTCAAGGACTGTTGATGGACAAGAGTTATGTCCTAATGTGGTTCAATCATGAACCACATTTTTAAATGTAACTTTTTTGTATCTGGTTAAATGTATACAATAATTATTAGAGTATTAGAGTATATAAGTGTGTTGCGTTGTTGAAAACATGCTTCTAACAAGATGATTTATCATTATTATTATTATTATTATTATTATTATTATTATTATTATTATTATTATTATTATTATTATTATTATTATTAGTCACAGGATATATTTTCTGAAATTTTCCAGAAACCTCAGTTGTTGTTAGGATCCTGTTTTGAATGGAAGCTGTGAGTCTCAGTTATTCAATCTTTTCTGCCCATGCAGGTTACAGACATCTGATGAAACTTCCTCTCCAATAACAGGTAATATTGGTAAAGAAAGGTGGTTTTTATTTCTGTCAGTAACTTTCTTCAGACCTGTCTAAGACGAGTCGAAGGCAATATTGAAGGATAAAAAAATCCTGGATCAAATGCTGCCTGGACTATGCTGCACATGCTGCACTTACATATTGTTTATGCTGACTCTTTGTTGTCTTACATATTCAAGCTATGAAAAATGAACATGACCTACACAGCTGTTGTTATGTTGAAACATCCCGGGTTTTTTTTTCATCCTTGTTTCTCTGGAGATCCACATTTTGTTTCTCCCTGATATTCTTCATGCAACATTCAAATCAGAATTTTCCTTAAGCAAAGGTGTCAAATCTTTTGAGCTGCTGTGTTGATTTTACCCTGACCAAAACACGGAATATTTTTAGAATTAACCTAAAAATATATCAGACAAGCGAACAAATGAAGCAGAGTATTTCTATTTCGTTCTGTGATTAAATTTGAAATCACACTCTCTTTTTAATCTAACTAACCCAACACAAACATCTTCCTTCATTGGATTTGATGTCTTGTAGGAAAAAAACAACAACTTTCTCCCATTCTTTAATCATGAGATAATCATCTTGAAATCTGGATATTACCTCATAAGATCAGTGTAGTTGGTCCATGCAAGTAAATATGTAAGCAAAAGTTCAACTTAGATTCATTTTCACTCACTCTGGGCTTCAAATACATTTCATTAAAATAAAAAACTAACAATGCTATAAAAACTAAGGCTTTAGCTTTATCCCTATTTATATTATATTATATATATTAAAACTAGTGAAGACAACAGATTTCAAGCGGGATTAAAACGAGGAGTCAAATATCAAAAGTACAATGAATCCCTCTGGGGGAGACTGGAGGAGATTCATCTTTTCCTGGAGCAAATTTGTTGCATCTAAATTGCTTCACACATTTTTATTTAAGTGCATTATTATTAATGTGACCAGATATAATGCATTTTTGGCGCCTCTCCTCCCTGCCCCTCTAGCCAATTGGTCCTCTATACATCGTGTGTGAAGGACTTTTCGTCTGTCACTTCTCTGCTGTTACATCTCAATTCAAAGCAGTTTTATTTTATATTGTGTTGTTTTCTCCCAGTTAGGAGAACCTAAAATAAATGTCAGAGTTTGAAACGGGGCAGTTTTAAACATCATCATGAGCACATGTGGGATTTTAGTCCTTTTAAGTGGGACTCAGTGCAGGTGTGTCCACTTATATTTCTCACAATTTCTTAATTTTTTGTTTGTTTTTCTATTTACATGATTTGATTTTAATTAAATGCTTTCATTAAATGAAGACATCAGCATTTGGCTGCTGATGTCTTCATCAATCTCATTACATTTCACATTTAAATGGGACCATATTCTCTTTATGCACAGAAGTAATTCCATCTCTGTATGAATAAATTAATAAAAGAGAGGCACTTTTATTCAGGGTAAGTCACCCCCAGCTGTTTAACAATTTCTGTCACTGTTTCAGAGTCCTGCAGTGAATAAGAATACCGATCCAGATGGGAAAATAATATGTGTATTCAGTGGAAGTGTCATATTAATTTTTATACCTTGTTTATGCTTTAAATATCATGCCATGGCAATTAAATCTTTATGCCTTGCAGATATTCCTGTACGTAGGAACTTTACATATTTTTTGGTGGATGTTTTTTCTCACCAACTGTTTGATCTGATTTATGTTTCATTGAATTCTCAGGCAAGTCTAGGTCATGCCTATGTATTCAGAAAACATGAAAATTATCACAGAAACAATGTATATTTAAAATTAAATAAAAGTTGATTATTATGAAAAAGCATTTCTGTTCCTTATGGGGTTTAGTTCAATGAAAACATTGGTTTCCTCAAACTACCCCGTGGGATGCAGATCTAAAATATACATGCAAAAAATATAATTCATATTGTATGCATTTCTTCTCGCTGTGTATGAGAAAAGGTATGTATGATTCAAATACCCTGAAATGTCTTCTTAATATTTTTTTCTCGATGTGACAAGCTTGACATGCTTCTCTCTCGGCTGTCTCTGGAGAATATCCAGCCTGCTTGTTATCTTTTAATACCACTGCTGACGCAAGTCAAAACTTTCTTCAAGGACACATTCTCTAGATATTCCAGGCCCTTGTGTTTTTTTAACAAGATGTATGCATATTTATTACCTAATGTTTCATTGTTGAAAATCATAAAAAGTTAGAGCATATTCAGAATGTCTCTATGTAACAGTAGCTTATCCCTGATTTAAAAGATGTTGATATTAACATAATTGTTCATTAAATTGATTTTGCTCATTGCACATTTAAATGGCAATGCCACTAAAAACTTTTTTTTGCACAAAACTGTCAAAAACAAACACTCACTTTTTCTTAAAAGACCTTAAATTTTTCAAAGGTTATGACAAAATTCAGTCAAGTGCTTTGAATTATATTTTATGCAGTACTGAACCTTTAACTTTTAAAATGACATCATCATCATCATCATTATGCCCCTTATTCATACTGTCTCCATGGCTCAGTTCATCTGCAAGCTTAATGTAGCATATGCATCACCCACCAGTGACAAGCCAATCTAGCTTATATTACCGACCTCTGGACAGATGTAATTATGCCTAATTGTACTAGGGCATTTCTAAAACTACAAAAAAAAAGATATTGTGCATGTCTACGGGAAAATTGAACAGAAAATATAAAGTAGTTAATTACTCTGACAAGCCACTAGCAAAGATTTGGATAAACTGAATGTTATTGTTTTCACAGCAATAATGAATTAAATGTTTTTGTCTTTACTATGAAGGTGGTTGGTTACAAATCATTACATTTTATGTGAGCATCAAAAATACTACTTATATGTTAGGTTGTATGTGGAAATCCTGTTAGTCGGTGGACATCTTCAGCCGGGGTAAAAAAAAATATATAATGGTCATTTTAGTTTCAAGTGCCTTAGATAATACATTAAGGATTCCACAATAAAGCCAACTCAACTCTTCTTGTTCATACATCAGGTCTGTGTAAATGCAGCATAACAGATCAGCTGCTGGAACTTTCTGGCTGACCTGAGACTGAAGCACAACAGTGTTAAATAGCTTTTTTATTCATTTCAGGTGGCATACAGACAATCAAAGAGAAAACAGTCAGTACTTTAGACTATGAGCAGGGAGACAAAATCAAATTGTAACAGACGAGTTAAAGCAGCAGGGAACCAAAATAATGGGGCAGAAATTTAATGAAGAAGAAAACCAGTCTGATAAATGCTTTAATTTTTGTATAAAGAGTTAATGATTAAAACAAATTAAAAAAAAAAACATATCAATTATGGACTGGGGTTTTAGGATGTGAAGACATTCACTGTGTCGTCTGTCTATAATGATCTCTTGTCTTTTTTGTCACAAAACTTAAAATTAAATGAGTAAGACTGCAGTTAAAGTATTGACTGTTCCTGTGTGGTGATTTGATCCAGTAACAGTCCTGAAGACATTACAGAACAAATTCTTCATCATGTTATTCTGTGTCTAGTTTAATAGTCATGCTACCACTCTTGTCCTGGATGTGCAAAGAGTTGCACTGCATTTTGACTTATTTTGCTCGTTTGATTACAGCAAAACATCTGCTTGGGTGCAATATTTTTTATTTTATTTTTTTCAGGTGTCCCATATTAATGCTAATTCTAGCAGAGTGGTAAGAAGATTGTAAAGAAAATTGTACATTAAAATGTCTGTACAATGTAAAGCTCTTTAAACTGCGATGTTCCTGAAATGTGCTACACAAATTAATTTTAATTGATTGATTGATTACTCAAAATTATGGTTGCCATTTCAGTTTTACCTAAACTATCTTATTTTCCTGATATGTTTCACCTGAAGTGTCAACATGCAACTTGCCAACAGTGTCTTTTTTTCCTGCTCATCCTTAAAATAAAGCTCTCCGATGGTTTATCAAATGGTCTCACTTGTCTTGCAAATCCATTTTTATTTGCCTATTCTTGATTTAGAAATTCAAATTTCTCAGCTGAAAAAAAAAGTATTTTGGATGCATATTGTTATCAATCATGTAATATCAAACCCTCCAGACGGTACATTCTGCACTTTTCCTTCATCATATCAGCCACAAATGTGATGTGTAATAGATGTGTAATATTTTACATTTTTGATGTTTTTAACTTTTAAAATACCTGCAGGTCTTTTAAAAGTTATACTCCAAACTATATTTGGAGTATAGTTTTTATACTGTTCTCATAAATATCAAGACGCATCCATCACCTGCATTTTAACAAAGCAGGAGTATTCCTTAAAATTACCTGAATAGATTTAATCTATGAAAGGTAGATTCGCAGATTCTTCATATAAAAAGGTTGCAATATCTAAACGGAAATGGACATTTAACTATGTGCAATATCTGTTTAAGATTTTGGAAAGAAGGTAAAATTTGGTCATTGAAAATAACCATTTCAATTCATTAGACTTTTTTTCCATGATTGCTTTCCTTACTTAAATGAAATCTAATATTAAGAACTTTCTCAAAGAGAACAAAGGATGCAATAGAAAAACAATCTTCATAATGAACCAACCTGACAGTCTTTGTTTTTCAAGGTCTTTTTATCTGAGCTCCTTTTGGACAAAGTGTTGAACAGTAAGACACATGAAATGAGGGTTCTGAGTTGCACAGTAGTCAGGATTAACCTCTAATCTCTCTTTCCCTTTCATAAAAGAAAGGCGTTGCACAAAACAGGACCGATATGGGTTCCACAAAAAAAAAAAAAAACATTTTTGGAAAATAAAAATAGAAACTGTCACTAATTTATAGTTTAAAAATGTTTATTTTGGATAAATAGCTGTTTTCATATTTGCCGCAACTGTGACTTTTCTCTGACAGCAGTAAGATAGATAATCCAGTTCCACAGATTTCTGTGGTTCATCCAAGTCCCTCTAAAGTAATTTTAGAGAACAAAATATACAGTCCTTCCCTATGGAACCAGTAAAAGTCAGGAGCTGTCTCAAACTATTTTCAGAATGCAAGGTCCAACATTAGTGCTGCAATCTAAACATAAAAAAATAGTATGGTTTGAAGGGAGAGATTTAGAGGCAAAGCTAAAACTCAGTGAAGTGAGAGAAGGCAATTTTAGTTAAACCTTTCGGTTTTTACATCTTCTCAAAGGTATCGAGTTCTGTTTTATTAAATGCCGTAAAGTTTATGAACCCTCATGTGCAGCTGGGGCTGTGATGCATGGGTTATGTGCGACCGCCAACATGCATGTCACGTTACTGGTCCACTCAAAATCGTCCCTGAGGTTGAGCGTGTGGGCGCCTTTCTGTTCTGTGATAAATTGTGACCTGTCAAACGCTGTAGAGTAAAATCCATAAGCACAGCATATATTTGAACGGGTATAAAAAAAGAAGCTGATAGCAATGATTTCTTGCCTTCAATGCAGACTTTTTGAAAAGTGCTAAAAGTATTCAGGTTGCAATGAGAAGTTGTGCCATTCATTGCAAAAACAACAACAAAAACTACAAATTTTGATTCAGAGTAAACCACTAAGGAGGAAGTGAAGCACACACAAACTTTTCTGTCAATAATAACAGCGAGACAGCAATCATTTCCCACTCTTCCCTTCAGGCTTTGTTTTTAAGTGAATCTCACTGTGCAGTTGAATGGTCACTGTTTCCAGTAAACTGAATCAGGACTGTGACCTTGTTCACTAACCCAGACACTGTTTCTACAGACAAAGGACGTGATTCACAGATAACAACCACAATCACGCAGCGCACACACACACACACACACACACACACACACACACTTACTGCAGTCTTCGATGTCTGATTAGGTATGTGGTCGATATTCACCAGTGCATCCACTGTGTCTGGGGAAGGAAGACAAAGGTTAATGATGGGGTAAAAGGGCGAAACCTCTCTCCACTGTGTGTGGCTTAGGCCCATATTTACTGGAAAAGAAAACAAACACACCTTGGAGGAGCAGCAGCTGATGTACATAGACCATCTGTACGTCCTCCTTTTATTTTGAAAGAATCCAGAAGATTTTGTGTTGGTCATCATATTCCGTCATTAGTCATCATTAGTTCATTCAGGATGGAGATCTATTAGAATTTAGAAATGTCCCACATTCACCTGTGATAGAAGATGCAATTCATTTACATTAAATGTAGTCCTTCTATAACCTACTTTGAAATGACAAATATCAGAAGAATATGCAATCACATTTTAGGAAACTAAACTCAGCAAATAGTGGCTTACATGAAAACAGGTATATTACTGGGTTATAGTGATATATTCAGCTACATGCTAGTATAATCGATATTTGAATGTGATAACCAGAGCCTTTCTCCATTGCATGTACAAAATAAATCCCCCAAACGTTTCTGATTAGATAAAACTATATTGAAAGTGGACCAATTTGTACTCCTCATATTGATTATAATTTGTCATTTTGTCACTTTCATAGCACAAGCAATAAAAAAATGCAAAAATATATCTTATTTCAAAAATAATGGTCATCATTAAACCCGAATTCTACTTTTCTAAGAAACAAACTTTTGCATGTACCACTCAGACCCATCACAGGCGAGGTGGATTATGTGATCAGAGTATTGCTGAGCTCAGTCATTCTTCAGTTGGATTCATTATTCTGTATGGCAGCAGCACTGTTCCTTTTTCAGCATTTGAGAAAACATGGGCTTCAGAAAACTGAATGGAAGCCGTTTGTGAAGGAGGCCAGGCCAGACTCCATTATCAAAGACCTCTGCTGGTCTTATTGAGCCAAGTTGTATAAAAGCCAAAAGACCTGGTTGATATATTCCATTAAGGAGGTTAAATTGAAGGATTATATTTATCCATCCATCCATCCATTTTCTTTGCACCCTTGTCCCTTAGAGGGGTCGGGAGGGTTGCTGGTGCCTATCTCCAGCTGACGTTCCGGGCGAGAGGCGGGGT
>CAEGAF010016647.1:0-11404 GCA_903067075.1 Micropoecilia bifurca
GAAATATTCTAGCAGATCATCCATCGTCTTTATTTATCAGTTTGACCCTCTGAGCTCATGAAGATGTTAAATTGTTCCTTTAGCTTTACCTATAGCGTGCTGTGGTAAATGTGTGTTTTGTCTATTCACAAATTGTTGATTATGTGATTCTATGAATATGATTTATTGTTTTATCATTTATAAATAATTTTATCTTATTTTTTCCTATATATAAGACTCTACCATAAATTATATCTCAGAATAACATACATGGCACCGTGAAAACAAAAATGTAATTTTTTTTGCTTGTATCTGTTTAACAATCTGGGTTGTTATTCTTAATTTGTTTGT
Organism: Micropoecilia bifurca; assembly: GCA_903067075.1. NCBI lineage: Eukaryota > Metazoa > Chordata > Actinopteri > Cyprinodontiformes > Poeciliidae > Micropoecilia > Micropoecilia bifurca. The sequence goes on from CAEGAF010016647.1 coordinate 331, forward strand.
TATTGACTTTTTCTTAATTAAATTTCTTACGTATATATTGCAAATGGTTTTTTTTATATTTGATCATGTTGTTTTTCATGTCTTTTTATTTCTTTTCTTCCTCCTATAATTGATGGAGATATAGATATTATTCATAATGTATAAAAGTATTGTTTGTCATTTAATTAGTTCTACATCCTTAAAAAAGTGAAAAAAATATGGTGTTTTATGAGAATTTATCTTACGCTGCCAATAATGCCGAAATTAATAAAGACTTTGTGGTATTCTGATTTAGTAACGTGATTATATTAGTTGCGTTACCACCGCCAGGCCACTAGAGGCAGTAGCAGGCTCGAAAAGATGCGACTAAGGAGCATTTTATAAGCAGATTATAGGTGTTCAGAGGCTGTTTAATGTTCAGCCCTGTGTGGAAGAAGCCAGAGGGAGGAGAATCTCCAACAGACCAACAACACAGTTCATTAAAACTAAATTCTGACAGCAGACTGTACTAGAACGCATCACTGAGTGAATGGAGAGAGAAAGAGAGAGATGAGTAACAGCACCGCACCTGCTGATCAACATCACAAGTGCTGCTTTTCAATTCACTTTAGTGAAAAACAAAGGGGAAGCCGCCTGTCAGGAAGACATCCTCTGATTACGGAGAGTCTCCTGAGGCTGCTGCTGTGTTGAAGGCACGCTGCAGGAAACAGAGCAAATAAAGAGCTGCTGGAGTTTCCCCGACACTTAGGGCAGAGAAATCACAGCAGGAGCTTTGAGGGTGGCAGGTTCTGTTTCATCAGTCAGTAGAGACAGACAGTGATGAACGGAACCAGGAGGATGGTTCACACCAGCCTCCTCTGGCTCTCCACACTGTTGACTGTGAGTCAGTACTTTGTAGAACTACACCTACTCACATCAATGGTTAGGTCTTACCACAGATTCTCATTTAGATTTTGCTTCGGATTTTGACTGGGCCATATGAATACATGACTATGCAATGATTCAAACTGTTCCTTTATTGCTCTGCCTGCATATACAAACTGGACCTCAGTTCCGGTTCTATGTCTTCTGTGGCCTCCAACAGATTATCTTCCTGGATTTTCCTCCTTGAATGATCCAGTCATCCTATCTGCTGAAGAAAACCATCCCCACACCATGATACTGCCACCCCCATGTCCGATGGTGTGGATAGTGTTCTCAGTTTCTTCCACAAAAGCGATTTTGCAAAATTTTTTTTATCTTAGTTTCCTCTGATCAGAAACACCTCCTTCCACATATTTGCTGTGTGACGATTAATCGATTAGTCTGATGATTAGTCAATTATTTTGATGATTAGTCAATTATTCTGACAGTTAATCGTTTAAGTCTTCAAATGAGAAAATACTTTTTTTTAGCTTAAAATTAGATAATACAGCATTCCTTTAGATGACTTGTAGCATAGGACGCATCATGTGAAAAGCTCAGCCCACCCTGTAGCATCAGTACAGATTAGGATTGTGTGGGATTTTTTTTATTTATTAACCCATTAATAATTTAATAGCAGCAAGAGATTATTTTGCAGAATTTGAAACGGTGGAGCTAAATCTGCCTCTTGACTAGTTCAGGGTGGAACAGATTTGCAGACAAAAATATAACTTTTGTCTGTAAATTTTTATCTCAAATATTAAGTGATGTATTTTATTTTACTGTTTTGTCTTAGTTACTGCAGAGTGTTCTTTTGGCAAGTGGCCTGTTTTAGAGTCTATACTCCCAGACCCTCCTCACTGATGATTAATTGAATACTATATTAGTTGACAGTTCAATAATTTTTTCATCACAATTAATGCAAATAATCGTTTCAGCCCTACAGCAAACATAACTTCTTATAGTTTTCCTTAAATGTCTTTCTGCCGAGTTCCTTGTGTGGGTCTGCATGTAAATAAAACATAAAATTAATAGAAAGCTTTTCAAAAGCACAAAAATGCTAATAATAATTTGTGTGTGTGGGACTCATCTATAATAGTGGTGATGTTTGATGGAAAAAAAAAGATGACAGAAAAGAAAGGGGGTTATAATTCAGTTAGTGGGTGATAAGTCTTCCTTTGTGCAAATGCAAAAGAAAAAAAAGAAGGTGCAACCCTGTGCTCTACAAGCTGACAGCCGTGTCGGCATCATCACGGCCTGCAGGATGTGGTTAGAAGCTTCAGATGCTAAGTTTCCATTCAGCTCAGAGAGCCTGGTTCCTGAACTGAACCGGGTTTCAGCCGTCCTCATCATAAAGGGCCCTATGCCAAAACCAGATTCAGCTTCACCTGTTTCAAATTATGTAAAATAAAAAAACCTCATATTAAGCTTCTTCTGCTTCTGTCTATGAACAGACTGAGGAGGCCTCTAGACCGGCCAGGGTTCAAGGTCCATTTCTGGTCATTTATTTATATTATGATTCACAATTCAAAGCAAATAATATGTATTCTGACGTATTGTTGTTTATTTTGGATATTTAAAATATCTTCCAGTTTCATTGTTCTTTACAAAATGAAAGTTAACTTTGACAGTGTGAACTTGCATTATTATGCCATTGTCATTATATTACTTCAAAATGATGTCAAAGCAATAGTATTACTGTTTGTCGTAATGATTACTTGGTCAATTTATCGTCCAGCAGGACATGTCATCATGACAGGCCGACTCATGTTGCTCTGTACAGCAGCGGCCAACCAAAAGCTCAGTGCCACTTAAGCCTTGATGTCTGCAGTCGCAGGTTAAACATCTGAGAGAAAACAGAAGCAGAGGTCAAAGTGCCGGTTTAAAGAGCAGGAAGCTCTTTGCGATTGACGGCATGCGAGACGCTCATCCCTGACCTAATGCACTGATCTGTCTCTCCGAGCCCGTTGCTAGGTTACCATGTTCCCAAGCGCAGAGCTATAAGAGCGCTTTGTGTGCCCAACCAGCCAGACCCGAGCTGGCAGAGCAGGGGGTGGGTGTGCGATGCAGCGGGGGTGGGGGGCTGATTTAAGGGCCCATAGAGAATCAAATACAAAAAAGTGGAATATAAATGACATGTTGGAGCCGGAGGGCGCAGCCTGACCATGATTCTGAGAATCAGGAAAGATGCAACTACTTGTCCCAGTGAGCAGACTGACATGCAGCTCCAGGAAATACTCTGATCCAGTAGAGTATTATAGAGTATTACTGCATGTATTTTACATGCCATTTTTACAACAATGGGGAGGCTCCAACACACAGCATGAACAAGCTGAGAAAACACCAAAAGTACAGCAGCTCTGCACAAAAGAAAATAATTTCTGCTTTTTTCCATGCAAAAAGTTATTCTTTAATTACTTCATAAGGCAACACTTTATTTAAAGGTGTGTGCACAGTACTGACATGACAGTGTCATACACATGACATAATAGCTGTTATGAACATAAACAGCTGTTATGAACATAAAGGAGTCTTTATCAATGTTTATGGCTATTGTCATTAAGTGTCATTTGGAAAATAATGACCCTTTTAACAGGGCCGGCCCTGTTAAAAGTGCTTAAGCAAATTAAGTGGCTGCTTAGGCCCCAGGGGCGCCGATCTCCCAAAATTCAGGATATCTGCATGACCAAATGTATTATATATGATACATGCATATGGAATATAATGTAAACAGCACTGTCAGAGATGTTCAGACAGTGCTGAACAGTGAGCAGGTGTGTGAATGATCTAATCATCTGAGTGTTGACTATAGAAATGCCCCAAAACCAAATACCCCACCAAGAGAAAGCAAGAGGCGACAGTGGAGAGAAACAACTTCCCTTTAACAGCATAATATGGCTGGGACTGCAGAGGACAGAAGAGGTTCAGAGGTGTTTGAACTAGCCACCGTCTCATTTCTTTTGTCGTTGCCATGGTGACTGCTTGTAGGTGGAGTCTCTGTAAAGATGGCGGCGGTCACTGTATAGTGGTGGGATGCTTGGCCAGGACTGAACATGGCTGCATGTTCGCAGTTCCATAGAATGTGAGGATGATTAACAGGTGTGTGTTGAACATACATCCAAACAGAATTGCTTATGTGGTTTACTTTCCAACTGCTATGAACCAACGAGGAATCAAGACAAATGTAGCAAACTTTTGTCAACAAAAAGCCCAGAAAAGAAAATCCTGATTTCTTTGTTGGGCTGACATCAGACACCAGAGAAGAAATATGTCAGCACCAGAAAAAGATCCACAGCTGTGCTGATTCAGGATTTGATATAATTGATTTCAGAACTACATGATTTAGGACAGGTAAATTATAAAGTCCAGGAAAGTTATAAACCGTATTTTTCTGGAGGACCGGCCGTACGTCAAACCACATTTATGTTCTACTACTTAAAGAATTTGTTGTCCTTTTTACAGTTTCCCACATATTAAATAGCAAAAAATAAACCAACCTGAAAATGAACACTTTTGTGATTATAACTGGAGTTGGAGCTGACCTCCATCCAGAGAAAGCATTAGGTGAGGAAAGGCAACATAAAATTTTCTATGCAACTTTTTCCACAACTCTTGGTCAGATTAAAACACGTCTGGAAACAAAAAGTTTTTTCCCCCTCCCCATTATCTTCAGAAAACCTAAACGTTTCCCATGTTGGCAGCGGCTGCAAACACTTAAGTTTAGCTTTACAAGGACTGGGAAAAGGGAATCAACTCCAGTCATTAATGAAAGCTTGAGGAAGAAAGAGCTCAAATAGCATAGCAACATCTTTACTGCCTGGCGGCAGCATGAGGCGGTAAAAGCTCTCTGGTCTGTATATGAACATGCAGACCTTTTATGGACTGTTTACAATAAAATCAAGCTCATTTGAAGGAACTATAATTTTCTGAATCTGTTATTATATTTATAACAGCGTACTGTGATGACCTGTCACTTCATTTGTTTATATGGTTAGATACGTTTTGTTTCTGTTGAAGAGCAGAATTTAGACCCATAAACTCCCAAAATAGAATCAAACCAGAGGCTAAACTCCCCCATGTGTCCTGAAAACAGCCTCCAGTGAGCAGAAAACTTATTAAACTGTGCTCTCAGTTTCCGTCAGCGCCCCCACTGGGATGACGCGTTGCACCTTTGGCATGGTTTCATAGATTGTTTGCTTCCTGTGCTCAGGTGGGGTGATACGAAGGAACCTCAGACTGTATCACTACGGCTATATTTATATATGTATAAAAAGCAGAGTCTCTAATTATAGCAGCTGTGGGGCTGAGAGATGGGGCCGTATCTAATTTGTCTCCTGCTGTTTACTCTTTTGTTTTCACCAAGGCTACAGAAATAGCACAGCAGGCGGCGCCTTTAAAGTCAATCAATAAATTACTGCGAACTGGAGCAGCATGACGACGGCCAGTCAGCTTCCAGGACTACATGCTGAATGACATTTATTAGATGCTATCACAAAATAAAAAAAAGAAGCTTTATTTCCGAATAAAAACAATGGCAAAATTCATACGTCTTTTTTTCTTTTACTTATGATTTTTGTTTTCTTCGTTAACAAAAAAAAGAACATATACAGCTCTGGAAAAAAATTAGAGATCGTTTAAGATGATCAGTTTCTCTGATTTGACTTTTTATACTTTTATGTTTCAGTAAAATTAACATTATTCTTATATTTCTATGAACTACTGACAAGACATCTCCAAAATTCCAAGCAAAATTTAGTGTTTATTTGCAGAAAATGTGAAATGGTCAAAATAACAAAGAAGTTGCAGTGCTTTCAGAAACAAGTTGATATTAATTTAGAAACAACAGTACTAATGTCTGAACTCAAGAAGAGTTCAGAAATCAAGATTTGGTGGAAGAACCAGGAGGTTTTTTTCAGAGCTGTATGTATACAAAAAGGAAAAATAGAACAGAGTGATAGTAGATCTTATTACAATCTGAAGTCTGTATATTAAAACTGGTAGGATAGAAACAAAAGAAGCTGAAAAGAAAATGAAATTTCTAGATCAAACTTACTACGAAGGTGAACCAAAAGCTACCAAATCCTTATAGGTAATCAAATTGATAGAATTTGTTGTTTTTCCAATCAGTAAAGACAATTTAATAAGAACAAGAAGCTGCATAAACAGTTGCAGCGAGGGTTACATTGATAGAAAGATAAGTTTGTGGTAAAGGGATCATGTTGCCTTCCTCCTGTAAGCGTCACATAAATATTGTGTATGTGGCTGAGTGCAAAGCACAAATCACTACTGCAGTTACTCAAGATTATAAAGGTATTATTTCAAGTGTTTTGAAGTTGAGAAAATGGAATTACCATGGTTTAATGTTTATTTTAGTTATTGATCACTCTGATAATTATTTGGTTTAAAATGCTGCAGCTTTTTTATTTAACCACCCAAGTCTTTTTTGTGTAATATTGAAACTACGTTAAAAAACTACAAATAATTCAGTTTCTTTTATATATAATAAAAGGAACATTTTATGACATAAAATGTAGAAACAGAATATTCACAGAGCTTCTCAGCCAAATTCAGTGCAGTCGACTTATTGCGCACTTCTGCTTCCAAAGTTCACAGTTTGATCACTAGACAGGCTTCAAAACACGTTGGAAGCAGCTTCATATGAAGCATATGTATAAAGCAACATTGAAGAATTCCCCCCGGGCCTCAAGAACAACACAGCCATGAAGCTAACAAGGGACGTATGATGTTTATCGCCATGGTATCGGCAATGGCAGATATTAGCTGTAAAAATTTATATGGGACATCAGCCATTCCATCAAAAATAACTCACAGACATAAATGGTGTTTTTATATGACAAACCACTGACAATGATGCCTGCAGCACAGAAGGTCAAATCTGTGTTGTCATTGTCTTAGAGAAAGCAGATGCCATTAATAAATTTGACATTAAATATAATGCAAGTTGAAAGTGTTGCATCATTTTCAGCCTCCTTTTTAGAGTCTAAATTTGGTAGAAGGCTAAACTGACAAAGATAATGCAGTGTTTTAATTCCACAGTAGGTAGGGTAGGAACAGGAAAGAAATATTGGTGATGGTATCTGTTATAGAACTAGCTTCACTAGTGCATGGGGTCCAAAGTTTAACAGTATGAGTGAGCAAATGAAAATAAGCCTAATAGATCTTGGAACTGTTAGATGTTAAAGGAACATCTGTGTTTCTGTGTTCTCTGGCTGAAGAGTGGCAGTCGTGTGCGGGGCAGAGACAACCCGTGGTGGACTGGACGCCCCAGCTGAGAGTCAGACGTGGTTTCTGCACTGTGGTCAAGTTCATCTCTTTGTTTACCAAATTGAGTCAACAACCAGGAAGCTCAGCAGTTTGCAGTTTTATTTATAGGCCACAGCAGTGAAACGGCACAAGTTTCTGATTTCCTTTTTGAAAAAATGTTGAAAACTATAGCTTTGCAGCAGAAAATGGTTGTGCTGTTTGTTTTATTACCTCATTTCTGGTTCGCTCCTGGGATTCAGTCTCTCCATTTTTTTTTCTGCTTCTGCAGCATTCTTAAAATAAACAAGGACCCATTGTGTTATTTGTCCCCTCCATTCTAAGTCTTGTCGCCATCGCTCTTTGGAAGCAGCATGTACACAGAAATGTGAACCTTTTCTTTTCTACACTCGTATGGAAATGTTACAGCCAAGCCAAACATGTTTGCTTTAATCTCCAAGTGATAAACAGTGGTTTAAAATCCCTCCTGAGTGGATGAATTGTACATAATCTGCAATTAAAGTTTGGTGAGAAATAGTTTGTGGGGTTGCATAGACCGAAATGATCCAAGTTAAGTCTGGGCCTGAATCTCAGGGGTGACCAAGATGGAGTCTGGGGTGGGATGCCCGTCTCCTTCACCCCCTACAGTCTACATGCTGCGGCGACCTAAAGCAGCATTAAATCCTGCTGGGACGTTCATTAAGCTGCTGCTTTAGCCCCTGTGGACTGGAGGCGGCATATGGCTGCAGCCCCACCCCAATTAGAATTAAAGCCACAGTACCGCTAAACCTCCAACATGTGGGGGTTGATGGAGGCTGTGGCTTATTACTGACAGGCCGAAGTGCGCTCATGTTGGTGCTCAACTGTGGTGAACCACTCTGCAGCCCTGTGTGGTGTAACTGGTAAATTAACCTTAATGACAAAGCACAGCGTGAACAGAGACAGCTTGGACCAAAGCGTCTGCTGCATTCAGAAAGATGAACCTCAGTCACAACATCTGCTCAGATGACCTTACTGTGATCCTGAAAGTTTAAGAGCTCTCCTTCAGTCAGGAGATCTTTCCCTCCATAAGGAAAGTTGGTTTTAAAATTGTGATGAAATAAATAACAAGAAAAAAATGAACCCATAAGAATCATCAGAGGAAGCAACAGAGAAGTGATCAAACGCACTGACTCAACGGATCATGTGAGCTTCTCTACAGCAGCAGAGGTCAGTGTGAACAGAGTTAGGTGATAGTTAGGGATGGAGCTAACAATTATTTTAATAATTGATTACTCTGATTTTTAAAAATATATTTCTGCTGATTCTTCATGTAACCACTTAAGATTTTTTTATCCAATATGTCTATGAAATCTGAGCTGTCTGCAGACAGTTTGTGCAGATGGTTTGAACACACATAGTATGTCTGAGTATGTGAGAGTTGTAAAGATGATCCGATGTAGTCCAGGTTTCCCACAAACTGTGAAATGACCCTTTTGTTTACTGGAGATTAGAAACGACAAACTTTATTGTCGTTAGCAACTGATGGTTTGCTAGTGCTGGTATTTCCATCCTGCTCATCATAAAACATTTGAATCTAATCGATCAGCATTTGTCTCTTCTCTAAAAATAGACAAGATCAATGATAAAAATCAAACCCATCATCTCATCAGAAACTCCTCAATAACCCAAAAGCACAGTAGTGGAGAGGTGATGATGAGGACCAGGAGCTCCTCTGTATTCTGAAGCAGATTTTCACAATGTTATGGATGTGAAAGATCAGAAACTAAGCAGCAGCAAACCAACAATAGAACAGCTGAAAAATCTCAGAGGGAGTCGCCACCCAAACGGCGGCGTGTTCCCTGCTGATCTCAGAAGTTAGCATGGAAGATAGCAGCGACGCAAAGAGCACAAGGAGGGCCTCCGCTTTACAAGGAAGCGTCTGCCGTCTCCTGCCTGTGTTAAAGAGAGGGCAGGTTGAGAAGGTAACACAGGAAGAGGTTAGGGAGCTGCACCATCTGCACAATCACACACCAACAGGAGCTTCACTCTGCCACTTACAGAATGGATGTTACCCAGAAACACAGGCGGAGCTCTGCAGCAGCCGGCTGTTTGTGAGCTGCAGCTGAACTCTAAACACTCTCAGTCCAACAGCAGTTAGATCAGCACCAGCAGATGACACAATCCACAAACATCCAACCTCAGCTGGCTGAGTGCTTTGCTTTCTGCAGGACAACCTTCCTTCGGGCGACGCTGGGGATTCAAAGACACACGGCTGACCTGAGTGTGTTTCCCTCCTGACAGAGTCAGGAGTAAAAACTGGATCAAATCCTTCTCTGTGGATGTGCAGGTGGAACTCGGGTGGAACCTTTCGTCTGCTGTGTTGGACAGAAACATAAAGGCTGTTGCTCCAAACAAATCTGATGCAACTGAGTGAGGATCGTAGGCTGCTTCGTCTCACATGGCTGTTAGTGTCTGTGCACAGCTGGACAGAGGGGCGAGTTTTATCCTCAGGAATCAAAAGGTTTCAGGAAGCTGCACCAGCCCTGTGGAGCTCCACTAAGCTCCCCCTGATATCTCGCCTGATCCCTTTTCATTTTTCCATGATGTCACAAAAGGTGTAGCCCTAAAATACATCCAGCAGTGGCCTCCACTGGCCTCAGCAGCTGGAAATGAGCCCACAGGCTGATGAGGTCATTGCCTGGCCTCTCCAGAGGCAGTGCTGTCCAAACCTTCAGCAGCTCGTTAAAGGAACACTAAAATGCAAAAATAATTTGATCGCGTTTTCACTTTCACAACAGTAAAATAAACACAATATTTTAATGAAAACTCATTAATAGAAAGTAGAGAATAAATTATTGCAGGTTCCAAAAAAAACAAAAACAAGGGCTTGCATTGATAAAACAAAGGCGGATAGTTTCCTAATTTCTTGGATACAATGTCTGGTAATGTTTAGTCTATTCCTCAACTTGCTGTTTTTGCTATTTGCACCATTTTCCCCTTTAGATTCAATTTATGGTGGTGGCAGAATTATTCTTCCTTCCTTCCTGCTCCTGTTTCTGGTTTGTCCAGCTTTCATATTAAAAGATTCTCCACTTCACAGATATCAGACATAAATGCACAATAAATTTTACAAACATGCATTTCAAAACAAAGGTGAAAATGACTGAATTCGTTCCGTCTGCCTGTCCTTCAATAGTCGTAGTTAGCAAAGACAGAAATAATCTTTGTGACTTTGTTCCACCCAGAGCCAGCATGCAGTGACAGCCATATAATGAGTGTGGAGGAACAGGAAGGTGTCAGCAGACAGATCATTTCAGTTCATGTTGGGGGGAGAGAGACGGCAGCACATGAAAAATCCAAACGATGTGACAGTATAATGTTGCTTAAACAAGGTTCTTTAGTGCTGCTCTTTCTGCATCTTGGTACCATGAGGCAAACTGGGTTACAACAACAGCGACACATGGGCATAGAGCTGCTAACATCCAGCTAACGCTCAGCCATTATGTGTTGGTAGAATCAACAGGCCTGGGATGAAACCAGGATAATTACCTCTGCTGTCTGCTGATTTTCTCCTGCGCACAGTGGAAACTCTCAAAGACACCAAGAGGCGTCTGAGTCGTACAAGATGATTGGAATCTGTGACTCATTTGATGCTTCTCACCAGCTTTGCTACAATGCAGCCCACACATACACACACGGGCCCGGGTTCCCACAGAAGGGCTGCATTTGATGTGCTAACGCTGCAAAGCCCCGCTAGGCTTCTTCTGTCACACGTCTTTCCTTTCGTTGTGGCACGGCCACAACGAAAGAGCTGGAGCTCTGAAAAAGGCTGAATCACACCCAGAATGGTGACTGGCCCACACCGCACCACCGCTCACCAACACACACACACACACACACACACACACACACACACACACACACACACACACACACACACACACACACA
>CAEGAF010016649.1:0-17929 GCA_903067075.1 Micropoecilia bifurca
GGGGATCGGAATCGGCGATTGGCCCTCAGGGGTGATCGGTATCGGTATCGGCAGGAAAAAACCTGATCGGCACATCCCTAGTGTCGTTCATTCACACAAACTTTGTCAAGTTGCAATGCAGTCACAGAGCCATCATAGGTGAAACGTAAATGCATTCGCAAACACATTTTTCTTTGTTCACCAAGATGGATACACAAACCTCTGAAAGTGTCTGTAACTATTAGAGGTTTGATTGCTGGTGAGCTGAGGAAGCCCTGAGACGATGGAACTGCTCTTAACTCGTCTTTGCTGTCACTGTTACTGGTGCATCAAAAACGTATTTAAAGTAAATAAATGATGCTTCACCTTGCAGGGGGGGACAGGTGAAGCCTGGCGAGCCGCCATGTTTATAATTCTCTTGGGGGAAACCCTGGTAGTTAGCACTGCAACAACAAGCAAATCCCACCGGTTTTTCAACCTGCAACTTGGATCCAGTATAAATCCCAACCTTTACCTCTGAGTTTTGAATCAACTATTACACACAGTTTCAAATTTCCATACGTTTAGTGAAAGGTGATTTTGTGCTTTTACTTTTTTTTTGTTTAGCGTCCGACTTCCTCGGGTTCGGAACGTTTTGTTCCAATGTTGACAAGTTACGTTTTTCTGCATCTTTATTGTGCTGTTATGGAATTTGGTTATGTCTTAAAGTTGCTCAACATATTTAAAATTTGAAGAGTGGTGATGATAGTCCATCATATTTTTATTGAGCCAACTAGTACAACTGGGGATTTAAATGCTACGGTCAAAGGTGAGACTTTACCATTTTTATGAACATTTATGTCCTAAGTTCATCCAAAATACCTACTAGCAGTGGAGAGCAACAACATTAACCAAAAACAGTTAATAGTTTCATACATTCTTTTTAAATCTATAATGGGGAAAACGAAAGTAGAGACTGTTTGAATTGGAAAGGAGTAAAAATGATCCAGAGATAAGAGGTTTTTTAATCAGACACTTGGGAATAAAGTTATGTGATTCTTTCAGCCAGCTAAGATATCCTTATGTTGATACAGTTCAGGCTGTTGAATTGCAAAAGAAATATAAAAAAATCATTGCCAACGTTGCATCATTTTTGAATCTTTTCTTCTGGATCAGATCAACGATGCGACTGAAGTCAGGTAGCCTAAAATCCAGCACAATGTGGTCAGGGGAACGGAATTATTTGGAATGAGAAGCAAGTAAAACATTGAGGGATTTCTCCACAAAATCAATGTCTGGTGGTTTTACCTTCTGAGGTTCATATTCACTTCCAAACATGCTGCCAGATTTTAGAAGTCGCTTTCTTCTAGCAGTGTGACAGGAGGAAGTCTGGATTTTTCAGTAAAACAATGATTTCTATACATGACGCTCAGTCACACACATCAAAGTAGTCTTTTGCTTTAAAGATGAGAAACTTAAAAAATGTCCCTCTTCCACGCCTGATCTGAACTCGATTGAAAATTTGTGGGCAGTTTTTTTTTTTTTTAGATGGGGTGAAAGTGTGTTTTTAATTTAGTTGCGCAATAGTTCTTCACATTAATAGTTGCTCAATAATTGTGCGTATTCTCCTTAGACACAAAGCCTCACTTTTACTTTCCCAAACTTTCATGCCTGAGGTTTATTAATATGTTGGATTAACCGAGAGCACCGTAGTTGGAGATTAATAATAAAAATAATCCTCAAAAGGAAGACTTGCCTAATAATTGTGCACACAGTGAGTGATAGATATTCTCAGATTAGAATTATACTAGTTAATGGCCTATTTCATGTCTTTGTGGTCTGAGCTGCCGATTTAGGTTTGGACTGATTTCCATCTTCGTTTTAAGGTTTATATCACATGCAAACCCACATGTTTTAAACTTTGAGATGTAGTAAACATTCACTAGAAAATAAAAAAGCTACACTGCAGGTTTGAATCGCACGATTCCCTAATTTGTGCCAAATCAAGTGTGAGAATCTGATATTTGTCGTCTGTATTTGACCTGCTAATCAGTCAGAGCAGATCAAGGGAACATTGATCTGGTTTAATCACTGACAGTTTTATTGATGTGTTAAAGTACCTGGTTGGTTTGCTTCTCAAGAGAAAAAGTGCATTTTGCTGCCCAGTGGTTTGATTTTGAAGGTTGGTTTTCACCGTCTTTTATCTCCCGCCTGTTTTTAATGAAGCCGTACATCTTGCCCATTGGTGGCATTACTAGTCACAGTAGAATCATGCATTCTCTCTGGCATTTATTGATCCAGTCTTTGTTTATAGTTATTGCTTTAGGCAAAAACTTTTATTTGCTCTCTGGAAACTTCTACTTGTACTTTTCTTGGGGGTATGTGGCACAAACACACTCATCCCATAATTTCCCCTTTCAGCCACTTTCCAAGTTAATGTTTTTTTTTTTTTTTTTTTTGAGTTCAGACATCTGCTGAAATGTAATCTGAGGCCGTCCGTATCAACATTTTCCACCAAACACAGACTCAGATGTGTTTAGGTTCACCAAATTATTTCTTTATGACAGACAAGGTTTGCTTAACCCACTTCTGCAATCATATTTTTCTGAACTTCCTGAAATAAGTGTTACCCAACTATTCTTACAAAGCGCCTCACATTGCACAAGACAAAAACGGCAGTAGATGGGGGGTGGGGGGGGGGAGAAAAGGCACAAAATACTACCAGCATTAGTCACAGCAGCTTTTTACCTGATTCTTCTGTTTTTACTTTATTTTACATCTCTTCAGAAGGGAAAACTTTAAACGTTTCTGGCTTTATGTAAGTTGATGCCATGTTATTGCAGCGCTAATAGTTTTAAAACATTTTTTATTGATGGATTGATGGTGCTGTTTTCTCAGGGTTGCAGAAGGTCAGCTTTTAGTTATTAACCCAGATAACACGTGTGGGTTGTTCATATTTTTTTCAGTGTTACTTAAATATCGGTTGCTGTGCACTACAGTCCAAACCCTAAACTGTTGTCACAAGGTGGGTATTTTGTATTTAAAACACTAGATTTTGGATTTAAAGATGGTGATCCACCAACCAGAGGTGACGAAGCCACTTCTGTTTCAAGACTGATGCAAAGCCTCAGTGTTCTCACTTTGCGTTTGATGCATAAATGGGGAAAATCTTGGAATCTCTTATCTATTTGGTACAAAACCACCATCTCTATCAAGAAATGTGTTACCCAATTTATTATATTTTATTGTTATAGTTTTATGTTGGTTATGTTTAACTGAATCAAAAATGTTTTTTTTACACCAATGAGTTGAGATGTCACAGCTTTTAGAAAAAGTCTGAATCACAAAAAACCAGACTTAAAGAAAAACCAAATCAGTAAAATCTCAATCAGTACTTTTTAAAAATATATATATATATATAATTTTCTGACTCAGTTTTTCTCCTCATTTTGTCTCAACCAACCTCTGTTTCATATCACTGAACACTTGCATTTTGTTTAGAACATTTTAAAAGTGTTTAACTCTGACATGCAAGTAAGTTTCATATTAGTTTCCTAATCACAGCGTGGCCCTGTCCATACTTAATATATGAATGATTCATAGTTGAAATAACCATAATTGCGACAGAATGAAATGCAGAAGAGGTGAAATCACAAACTATTCATTCGCAGTTGCAGACCTGGAGAGCTCCAGGTCCTGCTACATCCACTGTGCAGAAAGGAGCGTTAGCACAGATCCTTCCTTCACTGCTCCAACAAACTCTTTAGTGTTCACATTATTTCTAGTATTTGCAGTCTTTATGTTTCTGTTGCTGCTTTATATGCACGAATATCCAGCAATCCAACCATCTTCTTTACACCCTTGTCCCTTAGTGGGGTCAGGAGGTGCTGATGTCTATCTTCAGCTAACGTTCCAGGCGAAAGGCGGGGTTCACCCTGGACGGGTCACCAGTCTGCCACAGGGCAACACAGAGACACACAGGACAAACAAACATGCACACACACATTAACACCTAAGGGCAATTTGGACAGACCAATTAACCTGACAGTCATGTTTTTGGACTGTGGGAGGAAACCGGAGTACCTGGAGAAAACACACATGCACAGGGAGAACATGGAGACTCCATGCAGAAAGACTGGGGTCGGGAATCGAATACAGAACCTTCTTGCTGCAAGGCAACAGCTCTACAAACTGATGCACGAATATGTATATCTTAAAACAAAATCTAAAATTAAGTTTCACAAACTACCTTTGAAGACTTGCATATTTTTTGAACGTGGTTGTGTAATTTGGTCTTCACTGATCGTCAGATATTTTCTGGTTTTAAATACAGCAGACATGTCAATTCAAGGAATCCAAAAAAGTTTTTTTGGTTGTTTTTCCTAAGTTTAATGTTTTCCCTACTTCCATCGTCTCTTTGTACCGTAAGAGTTGCTGACCGCTCCTTCAGGAAATGGCCCACATTTTTCTGAGCTTTGTAAGCAAAGAAAGGTTATCCTGAACCTCTGTTATTGAATTGTAGATCAGATGGCACATTTTTAAAGTGGCACCATAAAATAAGGAAGTGTGTTGATGTGTGTGATGCAGTAAATCCATCACTCTGACCACAATTACTGGGTTTTAGTGTTTCAAATTAAAAACAAAAGATGTTAATAAAGTCCTACCTACGTTGGAAAGTTGGGCGCTGAAGGGTTAAAAAGCTGCAGCGCTGGCATCGCACCCGGCAACAGAAAATACAGAGACGTCTCGGCGCTTTCTTTCTTACAAGCCAGTAAAATTGGGGGACTGAAAAGTCAACCTGGAGTCCAGCTGAAAGTCCAAATATGTGTTTTGTTTGTTTCTCTACTAAGTTGCCGCCGTTTTCCCGAGCGCAAACTGGATTTGAGATGAAGGAAAGTAGAAGAAACCGAACGGCTTAAACTTGAGGATGTGATGCTCGGACCCAGTGGCCTGACTTATTGAAAATAAGTTGCCTGGATGTTGTTTTTGTTTCCATGACATTTCTCAGGAATTATCCCCCCGGCCAGCTGCCTGGCTTAAGCAGCAGCTGGCTCACGGCGCTACCCAAATAGACCGTCTGCGTTTCGGGATGGAAAATCTCCCTTTGAACGTGGAAAAACGCGGCGCTTTGACCGAGCGGTTGACAAAAGCAGTTTTTAATTTGTTCCGTGGAAAATGCCACGGCGCCTTCCTCTCTGCTCCGCTCGCCGTCGCTGATGCATCGTGCTACGTCGGCGCTTCGGAGCGTCCCGGCCGCGCCGGTAATGACTGCATGTCGAGGCCTTTTTGCCTTGGAAAAAACTAAAAATAGCACTTTTCGACTCATCTGGTGTAAATACACCCGAGTGTATCCTGGGATTTATTTTTAAATTTCTCTGATCCTGTCTCTTAATCTGTATTTTTTGTCTTTTTTCTTTTCAGGCGTGCAAAGGGAGGAGGACAGGAAATTAAGGAGCTACCTCGAAGGTCTCCGCCAATCCACATTTCAGCTGGAGCGAGAGGAGAGAAGGCGCAGAGGAGGAGAGAAGGCCGACAAGGAGCGCGAGTCGTGCCTGCTTTTGGCAGCTGTTCCAGCAGCCGCTTGTGTTGTTTCTCGGCTGTTCGTTTTTCCTCTCTCTCTTTTTTTTTCCTCCACCTTGCATTTCCTTTTCTTCTTTTTTTTTTGATGAACCGGTTCATATTTTTAACTTCAATGTGAGATGCAACTGCTGTAAAAACGAAAGAACGGAAACATTATTATACCTTCAAGAGTTTTATTTTTGTTCCATTGTCGATTTCCGAGGTTATTTTTGTTTTTTTATTTTTTTATTTTAATTTTTTTTATGTTTTACAACTGTTTTCAGCTGTGAGTAGCAGGAGCTTCCATTCTCCAAACGATCATCAAAAGCCCTTCCTTCCTTAGTTAGGACCTGATAACCTGGTATTCCTCAAGCACCTGAAACTGGCAGCTATTCTCTTGGTCTTTGTGTGTTTGGGGAGTTGATCTGTGACCACAGCTTAAGCACCACTCAGCCTTCTAGTCACCTAAGCCTAACTAAATCCAGCCAGCTCTAGCCTGGTCCAGCCCAGTCCAGCCTGCTCCGATTATTTGGACAGGGTAAGGAAACTGAAACGACTCTCATCATTTTCCTGTTTTTATTTGTCCTAGATATAAGTTAGAATGTATTTTTTTCCTCCTCAGATACTCAGTTCTGTGTGGACGTGAGGAATATGACTGCTGAGACTCTAAACTTCGGCCCAGAATGGTAACTACTGGTTTTTACACAAACATGCTCCAGATTTGTTTGTGTTCTCACATCGGCACTGTGGGTTTCTCCTCTTTTTCTTTATTTTAAGCTTTTGAAGTGAAATATTTTTGCTTGACACCATTAGAACATTCAGAGAGCAAGTTTACTTCAACTTGACTTTTTGTTGTTTTTACTCAATTTATCAACATTTCAAAGCACAACAGCTTAAACATCTTGCCTGAAAAGGTTGAGGCAGCAGCATTAGATTTATATTCATGCCAGTTCTACACATGAAAATGAACTAAACTCCCCCTCATAATCATTTAAATATATATATAAAAAAATTGCATTTTGTTATAAAAATCACTAAGCCAAAACATTAAAAAAAGGAAAAACATTTCAAAACTCAAGACACAATAACAATTTAGTTATTTACAGAATGTAAAGTATCGTAAAAAGCTTCATTTTCTTGTTCTTTAGTCTGTCCTTGCTTCACCCATCTATCTTGTTCTTTTTATCCTGCATCCCTCTCTCTTGTCCTTCCTTCCTCATCCTGTGTCCTCCTTCCCTTCCTCCCTTGTTTCCTCCTTCCACCCTTTCATCATTTCTTCCTTTCCTCCCCTCTTACTCCTCCTTTCTTGTTTTTTTCCTGTCTCCATATTTACATGAATTGTTTTTACCCCTGTTTAATGAGTGAAAAACCCATAATGATCCCTGAATTAACTTGAAACTGACAAAGTAAATAATAGAAATTTATTGAAAATGAATCAATGAAAATCAGACCTTGGTTTTGAACCGCAGTTCAACAGAACCATTTTAAACGACGAACTAAACATTTTCTGCAGCAGTAAACAGGTCAGTTTTTAGTTAGTGTTTCACATTTAAGTTAAAAATGGAGGAAGGTCTTTGTGCCGCTGCTCTCTCCCCCTCTGGCTGTGTGTGCAGCCGTTCTGAGCGGGCCGGTTGGGGTTTGGGTTGGGGGTTATCCCTCCGTCTGCGTCGCTCTGGGACGTCTGTGCGTTCCTGACTCTCCGCCAGCCTCGCAGGATATTCCCCTCCTCGCACATCTGCAGCAGCTCTGCTGGTTTTAATCCGGCGTCGGAGCCGGATCAGCGCGCGGCGCTAACAGCTGCCCCG
Organism: Micropoecilia bifurca; assembly: GCA_903067075.1. Lineage (NCBI taxonomy): Eukaryota > Metazoa > Chordata > Actinopteri > Cyprinodontiformes > Poeciliidae > Micropoecilia > Micropoecilia bifurca. Next base: position 7,323 of record CAEGAF010016649.1, read on the forward strand.
ACCCGAATGTTTACAAGGCTCTTTATGCCCGTCGGCTTTCCAGAACCATTGGCATCGTTTGAGGCTGTGCTGCCTGGCAGCGGGTCGGGCGACATGTCGGTCACTGCGGCTGAACTCAAAGTGAAAACGATCCGCCTGCCAGGATTTAAGGTTTGCTGGAGCAACTATTACGCAGAAGATGATGTTTAGATTAAAATCTGTGGAAAGCGTTCCAGGCGTTTCCCTTTCATTAGAGTGAACACAAGTGGAGAGCCTGAAGTCACCTGGAAGGGTTTGGAACCGCTCCAGGATTCCCATGCAGCCTGGAAAAGTCTGGAATTTAGTTTACTTCCAAATAGAAGAAGAGTAGAGAAAGATATTAGTAACTTCTGGCTTTTCTTTTCATTTCCTTTCTTCTTTCCTTCCATCTTCTGCCTTCCTTCCATCCTTTCTTTCTTTCCTTTCATTTGATTTTCTCCCTTCCTTCTTCCTTTCACTTATCCTTCCTTTGATCCTTTCTCAACTGTTTTCCCTTTCTAGATTTCCTTTCTTTCATTTCCTTCCTTCCACCTTTTTGTCAGTCCTTCATTTTGTCCTGGTGCCCTTCATCCTTCCTTTTCTTCCTCCTCTCCTTGTGTCCTTCCCTCTTCCCTCGTAATAAACCTGAGCAGCTGCAGATAAATCTGGATTTTCCCAGTAACGTGTAGGAATGCCGCCTCTCCCCTCATGATGCCGATCGCCTCCGTCCAGCCGCTCCAGAATCTCTCTTTACCTTTTCCATTCCTCTCCACCTCTGAGCCGCATCTGGTTCTGATATGAGCCTGCTAATCAATGCCAGCCTCTGTGCCGGCTGTGAATGGAGCCATTGTTGAGCCCTTGGAAAGCGGCCCACTTGTAATGGCTTATTAAAATGAAATCTTCGGCTCGGAAAGCCGCTATGTCATCTGAGCAGAGCCGAGCGCGTCGCTGGAACCCGACAAATTAGCGCTGGATGGATGGATGGGGAAAATAAAGGCTAAAATAAACGACAGAGGAATACAACTTGTTTTATATCTTGGTCTCACATTTTTATGAGAAAAATGATCGCGTGTGTGTGTGTGTTTTTCTTTCTCCAGGCTTCGTGCACTGTCCAGTGGGGGGAGTGTGACGTCTCCCCCTCCTTCCCCCGCCATGCCAAAGTACAAGCTGGCCGAGTATCGCTACGGCCGAGAGGAGATGTTAGCACTTTATTTCAAAGACAACAAGGTCAGGACGTTGCACATCGGCTCTGTGTTTCCTTTGATAAACTGTACAAGAAACCCAGAGACCTACAAACTGCTCTGCAGCGTAGAAACGCCGTTTCTATTTTTGTTTTTGTGTCTCTGCAGGTCCCAGAGGACATGCAGGATAAGGAGTTTGCTGCTATTTTGCAAGATGAGCCCATGCAGCCCCTGGCACTGGTGCCTCTCACCGAGGAGGAGCAGGTCTGCCTCCTCTGACACACACACACACACACACACACACTCACACTCACACTCTCTCTCTCTCTCTCTCTCTCTCTCTCTCTCTCTCTCTCTCTCTCTCACTCTCACTCTCACTCTCACTCTCACTCACTCTCACACTCACACTCACTCACTCACTGATAATCTAATGTTGGCACGTTCCAAACCTTGTTTTATCCACTAGAGCCGCTAATCTAAAGAGAGAGCTCACATTTCTGACATTCTTTTGCCTTCCTCCTTCCGCTCTGTCTGCAGAGGAACTTCTCCATGTCCGTGAACAGCGCGGCGGTGCTGAGGCTCATGGGAAAGGGAGTGGGAGGGCCGGCGCCCGCGGGAGTCGTCCGTGGACGAGGGGCAGCTCGAGGTGGGCGAGGTGAGGTCAAACCTAAAGCTGAGACGCTTTAGGCCTCGCAGCTTTCCGTAATTTACTCAAACTGGGTCTGAACTTACTGAAGTCCAGACGTTTTTCAGGTTTTGTCACATTGAAAGGAGCTGAGCTTTGGGTGGGGGTTAACTCTCCACAGGCAGTTTTCATGATGGACCAACATGAAAAGTGGGAGTAGAAAATGTTTTCCAGTTCGACAAACCATGTTTAGAAGTGACCTAATTAGTTAAACTGATTCGCTCCAAGTGTCATTTAATCTCTGCATAATTGCAGCTGTTTGGTGAAGGCAGTGGAGGCTTGTTAGGACAGTAGTGGACAGGCAAAGGAACTCAGTGAAAACACCAAACTCATGGTTGATAAGAAAATTGATTCAACAAATAACTGTGGGAGAAATCTTGCATCCATCTTTCATGAAAAGCTTATTTTTTTCTGCATTTTAAAATCTAAAAGCAGATTCTTTAAAAATAACAAATTTCCTGAAGTAGAACTTTATATAAAAATACAACAAAAAAAAGAAACTTTAAACAAGTCCTATTCAGCTGGACTGAAGGCAAATATGGCTCTTGTGACTAAAGGTTCTGTCACATCTCAATAAAATGTGTTTGTAGTTGGAAGATAACTGAAAAAGCTGTTTATGCATTTTATATTTGTCCATTTTTCGCTTAAATCTTCTAACAGCCACTTCTTTTCTTACAATGATCAAGTTTTTGTTGAAAGTGGGTTTTTATTTCTGCGGCTTTTCATTATCTACAACTGAATCCAGTGTACATGAAACCTGATCTGTAATATTATAAAGCTTTCTGCATACAGTATGGATACTAATCACAAATACCCACACAGTAAGTTAGATATATTTATAAAATTGTTAAATTAGCTTGTTAAAGGTATCGTTTTGTAGTACCTGTTGGTTTTAAGTATAAATAATTGTCTTAAATTAGTTCTAACGTTACCGCGCTGAAACGCGCAGAAGCCCTGAACCAGATTAGGAATAAAAACGAAGCAGTTTAGTTTCAGAGCACTCAAGATAAATCAGCCAGTGTTTCCAACATCAACAGTGTGAAACGCCCGGCTGAAACTACAATAGCTATTATTTAAGGCAGCTCCTCAAGTGTTTGTTTCCTCTTTCATCCGCCATCTTGAAGCTGCACGCTTCCTCTCTGCGTGTGTAAATAAACGTCCTTTGGTCCCGCCGCACCTGTGTGAAACCTCTGAGCTCCAGGGACTCGCCTTCTCCTCCATGCAGCCTAAACACTCGGCCTCCGCTCCAGCGGCGTGAGACGAGCTGCCGGTTAAACCGCTAACGACCTTGTCAAAGCCGAAACTAATGTCAAATGTTTGGTTTGGCTCAGTTTGAGAGTTTATTTCATAGCAAAAGGATTAAAATCTGTTGAGGGGGGAAGGACAGAGCAAGTGTGTGGTGACGGCTTTCAGAGCGCCAATTATTTACGCTAACCAGACGAACCGAACTGAGTTTGTTTTAACCGATCTGGGGATTTGAAATAACAAAGTCTCACTGTTTATATAAGGAAATATTTGTGGCTTTGCAGTAACGGTCAAAGCTAAGTTGATTCTTAAAGGCTAAACGGTTCTGAGGAACTGGGAGGGAGAAATTCCATGTCATCTTCAATTTTGGGCAGAAAAATATCGAAAATAAACTCCCACATGTACTTAAGATGAGTTTTAAGTACACAGATGAGTCATCTGTGTGTTTTTTCTTTTTTTTTTCTGTCAGCCTGAGAAATTCAAAAAAAGGAAAACAAAGCTATTTAAGATAAATAAAAATAGATGCATAATTTGTCAGATTAAAATGCCTGAAGTTAATTTAAAATGTAAGTTACCTTTAAATACTTTACTCAAATCCCTTGAATTTTATTGTGGAATTTTATTTTATTCCTATGTAGTCATGGAAATCTTCCATCAGCAAACACTTGAGTCACCTGCAAACAAAACCATTGTGTTCAGAGATTTGAGGCGGTTGTAGCTACTGCTAACTAGCTGCTGCTATAGCTGGCTGGCTTTTCCATTCAGTTTTAAATGTATCTCCGGTTGGCTGTGACTACTGCTGTGTAAAGTATGTAGTTAGGTTTTGTACATGTCTGTTGCTCTACAGGTCATAAAATGTCCTCGTTGATGGTCTTAAAAGCTCTTAAAGTGTCTTAAATTTGTGTTGTTGCAACCTGCAGAAACCCTGTGAGGTATTTCAATGTTGTCACGAGGAGCTGAACCACATTTTCATCCCCCTTGTGAGGAAGACATCGTTTGCTTCCACAGCGAAATGCCACGGCGCTCTGAATATCAAGCTATCAGCTTTTGATCCAAAGAGCTTGTTTGCAGCCAGAGCTCTAATCTGAGCCAGAGCCACTTCGCTTTGTTCCGACGCGGCTGTTTTTCATGGGTTCTGTTGTTTTTCCCGTCCGGCCGTTTAACCGTCTGCTTGTTTGTCACAAAACGCAGGCCGAGGCCGCGGCGAAGGGGGATTCTACCAAAGAAGTATTGAGGACACCGAGGTGGGATTTGGTCGCAACGTCCGAGAGATTCACCGCAGCCAGAGCTGGGACGACCGGTGAGAGGAAAACTAAACGGGAAACGATTCAAATAAAGCTTTATTTTCTTGCCCTGTGTCATTATCTCACATTCACAGGGATAATTCCCCATCTACCTTTACTGAAATGATACATTTTCTCCGTTCACGAGTACAAAAGAATCAAGTTGCTGCTTAGATCCAAATTTTCTCCTCCGACACTGAAAGCGAACGATGTTGTGGCCTTTATCTCCCGTTTGTTCCGTAACCGGTGCAACTTCCCCCCCCCACCCCAATTTCCCTCCTTTCCTCAGGGGCGAGCGGCGGTTCGAGAAGCCGCTGCGGCGGGAGGTGGGGCGGCCCAGTTTTGAAGAAAGCACTGGTCCTGTGGGTCCCGCGAGGAAGGAGTACACAAGGGCTGACAGCGACAACTGGCGGACCCTCCGCGAGGAGCAGGAGGAGGACGAGGGCGAGCCGGGAACCAACTGGAGGCTCGGTGGACCCCGCAGGGACGGTGGGGACACATTCAGTGAAATCTCAACGCTTCGTTAGGAGGGGAAATGAAACGCAGTTTCAGATACAAATGAAAGAAGCTTTATTGGCCAAAAACGTTAGGTTATTGTGTTGCCACAGTGACTGATTTAACCTACAGTTAATTGATACAAAAGCCTAGAAAGTGTAAGCGCTCTTTTAACACATATTAGAATTGTCACCTAATGCGTAAATATTAGTAAATTCTTTAATAAGAACTGATGAGAGCAGGCTGATTCAAGTGCTTTCGTTTATTTACTGATAAGTGAACTTGATGTGCCTACAGTGAAGATGTTTGTTTGCTTTGCTGTCCTGCACATTAAGGAGTCTATACTGACACCTAGAGGTTGTAAAGAGATTTTCACAGGACGAGTTGAAAACAGTTACATTTCCTGCAAGTCTGGAAATTAAAGTCAGTGTTTTCCAGGTCTAAATGAACATCCAAAACAGTTTGGTACCAGAATGGAAAAATATGGATATAGACATTTTTTTTTGTATTTTCCAGATCTAGTTTTGTCAAGTATTGCCAACATGTAAGATTCTGTTCAGTTATTTTTAAAGATGTATATAAAAATGACATTTTGGAAAAGTTTGGAGTTTTAAGCAGGAAATTGCTTGTCCAGCCACACAGTCGTAGACGTTTACTTCCATCATGTAGAGAGTTGCTACGGCATCAGCTATTCCTGCAGCTAACGTGTGAAGTGCTAAATTGAGCATTTTCAGGAAGTGTCACTTCTTTAAAACTGACACCTGCAGACGTTTCTAGGTTGAATTCACCTCTGAGACTCGTCTCAGATTTATATTCTGAACTGAACTGAACTACCGTTTCTTATTACCGCATCAGACTAAACGTACGGTTTTCACCTTGCGGTTTCGCAGACGGTGGTCCGCGCTCAGCGGGCTGGCGGGACCACAGCGGTCAAGGGGAAGGTCGGCGAAGGAAGTTTGATTTCGACTTCCGGGACTCGGAGGGTCACGGCGCTGGCCGCCGTCGCGCAGGAAGCGAGGGACTGGAGGACGACCGGGACGGCCTGCCGGAGTGGTGCACTGACGAGGAGGACGGAGAGATGGGGACGTTCGACTCCTCCGGAGCGTTTATGCCCCTAAAGGTACGTGGGGGGAGGGAAAAAAAAGACTTTCTTGATCCAAATATTCAAATTTTTCAAACCTGGACGTTTTTGTTCAGTGATGTTGAATCAATGCTTTGCTGGCCTTTACAGGGGGATTTGTAAAGGCCAGCAGTGCTGCTTTTAATGCCGCCCACTCGGGATGAAATTATGAAATGAGAATGAAAAGCTTCCTTTGACATTTCATGATCGTTCAGAGAGTCGACTGTAGTTTCTGAAGACAGTTTTTAAAAAGATCACAGCCTGTTTTTATTTCCCTTGCAAAGCTACTATATTCTGTGCACATTTTTTTATTAATCCAATTAATCTGGGTTTTCTCCTACACAATTTGTACTTTTTACAACACTGACCTCCTGCCCGTATCACATGATGTGCTCTGTGCCCAGACAGAGAGCAGCCAAGACATGAGTTGTTAAATTTTACGACATTCAAATTATGGACCACCAATAATTACTTCCTGGCCCGTCTATTCTGATTTTGGTTGATACCAGTTTTTTGGGGGGGGGGGGTTTGTCTGAAAGTTACCGAGTTGGAGGAGTGACCACTGTTAAGTGTCGGTAAAACTTTCTCACAGCAGAGCAAAAGAGGACTGTAACTGATTTTGTCTTTTGCAGAGATCAATCAGTTGATCACTGATTTTCCCAGAATCTGCGCCAATTCATTGTCGCATTTTTGAAAAACATTTTCTATAAGTTCTGTTTTTCACAGTTTGCAAATATATAAGTATGAACAAGTTGTAAACGTGCCGGCCTTGACCAATCATAAAGTCAGCAGAATCAAGACACAAGTTTATTGGTGCTGTCCATAAAAACTGTAACATTTTAAAATCCGTTTAAGTGATTTTAATGTACTTTAACGCATTTATACTGTTATTTTAATGTACTGAAATTGGAATATTTTGCAAGTGGTTTTTCTTAGAGGCCCTTATTGGCCCGTCGCCAATATTTAGATCTGTGAGCCTGAGATTTGTTGTTAAAGTTTGTGGCCTACTTGTGTTTTGTTTTCTCTCTCTTGTTCCGTTAGAAGGGTGGGAAGGAGACAATCCTGGAGGAAGATTTGGACTTTAAGGGCATCGAGGAGGAGGATGAGGACGACGTCTTCCCTGATGCAGAGAGGAACAATGGAGACGGAGATAAAGACAAGGGTGAGCAAAAATAAAACGGAATGTCTCATAACCCAGAGAGAAATAAAAAAGAAAAGATCCTCATTCAGACTCTCTTTTCTGCTCGTTTAGAGAATAGAGACTCCCTTCCTGCTGCAGGGGAAGAAAAGATGAAGCCAGCACCACCTTCCTCTTCCTCCTCCTCCTCCTCCCCCCCAGTCCACTGTGCCCCACCATCACTGGAGCTCCAACCAGGAAGTGCTGGTCAGTTGATGGAGACCTCTCAGATGAACAACAGCCACTCTGTCAAGGCCGGCAGCGCCTCTGCTGATGGTGGGTTTCTAAAGACTGAAGCTTCTGGATTCTTTATAAATTATTCTTAGTTTGTTTAATCTGAAGTTACTCCTATTTGGATTTAATCTGAAACCAGAAATACAAACCAGGTTCTGATTTGTATTTCTGGTCCAACACGTTACTTTGTTGTCGAGGATTCAGTTTGGTTTTGATTCTGTATATTTTTTATCATCGGTCATCTAACAGTCTGTTTACTGTGTGTGCTGGACGGGACTCGGAGCCGCCAGGCGGCTCTGCTGCTCCTCATCAGACGAGCTAAAAATAGCCGCCATTGTTGAACTGCTCGTTGTTTTGTTTGTCCCTGTGTCAGACCTGGCCTCGGTGGGGGGCTCCAAGGCCCAGCTCAGCCCCAGCGTCGCCGCCGGCAACGCCTCCACCTCCTCCTCCAGCCTACCTCCCCCACCCTCCTCCTCTGCTGCTCCGCTCCTCCCTCCCTCTGGAGGAGACCCTGAGGACGATGAAGGCCTGAAACACTTGCAACAGGTTTGGATACCAAAATAAATAGTTTGAGTATTTCCAGCATTGACGTCGCCACCAGCCCGACAGGTGTGTGCAGTTTGGCTGCCGGTGCCGAGAGCCGGGCTGTTTGTGTAAACAGGAGTCTCCGTGTTGCTGCTTCCAGCTTCAGGAGGAACACAGAGTCCCAAACACATCGGCAGAGTCAGGAACGCGATTAAAACGGGTGGAATTAAAAACAACACGGCTCCATTCCCAGACCGTTTGGAAGCTGTTTGGGTTTAAGAGCCCAGTCGTCTCACAGCGTCTAGAAATGTAGCTTATCTGTTTAAAGTAAAGAAAAGGCAAATAAGAAGATGGAAGATTGTTTCTGTCTGACTTCCTTTGACATTCCTTTTTTTGTCCTTTTCTATCTTGGGTTTGTTTTTCTTCTATTTTTTGTCCTCTTCTTCCTTTGTCCTTGTGTCTTTTCATGTCTTTTTTGTCTACCCTGACTTTATATCCTTTTTTCCTCTTCCTGGTCTTATATTCCTTTCCTCCTTGTATCTTTGTCTTTTTGTCCATCCTTCCTTATTTCCTTTCTTCTGTCCTTCCTTTCTCTTTGCCCTTGTGTCCTTTCATTTATTTATTTTTTGTTTACCCAAACTTTGTCTTTACCACCTTGAGCAGTAAAACCCTCCTTATGTCGTTCCACCTTTACATCCCACAGTGATGTTGTCATATCCAGGTTGGTTTTCGGGTTGCGCGGTGGAAGCCGATGCTAAGTACTGACCCTGCTCTGACCTTTGCGCAGGAGGCAGAGAAGATGGTGGCGTCGCTGCAGGACACGTCCATGGAGGAGGAATGTTTCACGCATTCTCTGCAGCAGCAGCAGGAGAGCCGGAACACGGCGGCCGCTCTGCCGCTGTCTCACGAAGCCGCCATGAAGTGGTTCTACAAAGACCCGCAGGGCGAGATCCAGGGTACGGGTTCATCACAGCGACCTGTGACCGGGGCTGACCTGACCTGCAGCCTGACCTGGGGGTTTCCTCTGCTCCGCAGGGCCGTTCACCACGGTGGAGATGTGTGAGTGGTTCCAGGCCGGCTACTTCACCATGACGCTGCTGGTGAAGCGGGGCTGCGACGAGGGCTTCCAGCCCCTGGGGGAAGTCATCAAGATGTGGGGCCGCGTGCCCTTTGCCCCCGGGCCTTCGCCGCCGCCGCTGCTGGTGAGGCAGCTCCCGCCGACGCAGCGCTCGCAGACCAGCCGGGGGTCCGCTGGGACGGTGGGTTCCACCCCAGACCCAGGGGGTTTTCTTTCCTCTACGGCTCAGAAACGGAGCAGGATGTTTTTCTCACCAGCTTTGTGTTTAACTGCAGTCAGTCATCCTGATGCACAGCTGGACTGTAAAATGATTTTTACCCATTGAATTTTTAGTATTTGAAGGTTAAACTTTTGGAAAATGTTTTATTTTTTTCCCCACAATCCACTGTTTAGGTTTCCAGAGGTCAGAGTGATTACAGCACACTCAGGGCGGCCATCTTGTTCAACAAATGCGTTTTATAGCTTCTATTTACTTGGACTTTGAATTCAGGTCAACTCTACTGCAGAACATAAGCACGTTTTATTTTCTTATTTACTCATCAAGATAGTGTTGTAGTTTTACCAGAATTAAGCCTCACTTTTACAAAAACCTCGACACAAAATGTATAAAACACTAAAATGAGGAATGTAAAGCATCTATACTGAAGTGTTAAAGCTAAGTATTTGTATTCAGTGTTATCAGTAATTTGAACTGATTTTGTAAATGAGTGTCATGGAAAAAATTACTTTAGCAAGAGTCTGGATGAGAAAATAAATTTATTAAGACCTTGCAAGGTAAGAACAGAATTACAGAGTCCAGAGGTCTGTCGGTCTGTTCTGACCAGCAGTGGATCTGGCTTCCTTTCCTAGGTTCTGGTCAGAGAAGAGAGACTTGATTGGACAATAGGTGTGAATCCCTGATTGTTATGTACCAGGGATTCTGTGGAGCCCAACATAGCTGGTCTGACCATTTGTCTATTGTAAAGGAAATGAGGTTGTTCTCTGATGCTAACGAGGGCAGATAAGTTCTACAATGGGGGAGAAACACTTAGATGGTCTCCAGGATTAAGGAGCTCCTGCTGTTATACAGCACCATAGACGTCTATATGAGAGCAGCTTGACCATCTCATGGTCAGATCATGCAGAGGGTTGAGGGGCACATTATGCAATTTTCTATTACAATGAGTCTGTTTTGCAGAAAGATCTACACAAACTGAGCTGGAAATGTCAGATGATGAATAACTGTGCAGGAAGTTTTTTTCTCATCGCAATAACCTTTCTTATAATTTCAAGATGTTTTTTTTTTATTGCATCTGCAAATATTGTGACTATATTCTGATAATTAAAGAAAAATTCTCATAGTTGGGCCCTAAAACGCTGCCATACGACTCCCAGAAGGGATGATTTGAATACCGTATTTTCCGCACTATAAGGCGCACCTTCAATGAATGGCCTATTTTAAAACTTTTTTCATATATAAGGCGCACCTCATTATAAGGCGCATAGAATAGACGCCATAGTTATTTTGCCACCCGTCCGGTATTGAACGGGACATGATTTGTTCCGTTCACTACAAATATGGATGTCTAATAATAAAAAATTGGTCCA
>CAEGAF010016669.1:0-10480 GCA_903067075.1 Micropoecilia bifurca
CCGTTTCATACCGGACCACTTACAGCTCCGGTGTTAACGCTATAAAATGAACGCTCTCTATCTGGTGTCACCATGGAGGGATTTCTTTATTTAAATAGGTTCATTTTTCAGAGGGATACAAAGTGAGGGTATCGTGATTTTAGTAATTACATGTTTATAAGAGCGATTTTTGACTGTCCTTCCATGGAAGTGGGCAGCATCCAGACGGAAATAAAACACTTTTCAATATAAGTTGCTGCCCTGATATGATCACAGAACTGGCAAAATATACAATTCCAGACAAAGAGAATCACAGCAATGTCATCAGCTGGTGTAACGTTGAACTGATGCGGTGAAGATACCAGTAGCAGGAGAACTGAGCTGCACCAAGAAGTTAACAGAAGCTACAAACACTGAATAGAAGAAGAGCTGCCATTGATACAGTTGCAGCCAAGCATGATTTAATGTTACACAATACAGTTTTAGCAAGTGGCTCAAGGTCTAAACCTGTATTGTTGTGTATTTAAGGTATAAAGTTTACCTTTGACCAAACGCCCCCAAAGGCATCCCAGGGCCCCCCTTTTGTAAAACTTTCCACCAGCGCCCCCTGCCGTCCTCTTAATGCTCCCCAGGGAGGGGTATCGCCCACGTTAAGAGCCAGTAATCTAAGACAAGCAGAGGTAATGGAGCTATTCCTACTCGAAATGTTAATGGGGCTATTCTGCCGCCAGAACTGAAAGTGTAACCACTAACAACGAAGATCGGACCCTAAACAGCTGTTAGCACCAGATACAGAGCTATAGAAGTACTTAACGAATAATATAGTCTGACCAGAGGTTCGTGTACATTGTTTCATTTCTGAAGCTGAAGGCAGCAGCAGAGCAAACACCAGCTCCTACGGCCAACCCTGTCCTCTTCCTCTGTGTGGTCCTCCTCATCTTCATCACCTCTTGTGATTTCTACATTCTGATTGATTTCAATGTGCACCGGTTCAAATTAAAAAGGCTTAATAGCGTTACTCATTACTGTTTTGGCTGGAGGAACCAGGCAGTTGGACCTATATACATCATTTACCCAGAATTCATTGCAGTGTGAACAACATGGCAACGTTCGTGGGACAATATTTTATTAAAATGCATAAAAAACCAAGCAATCTACAGTACTATTGTTTTTACATATAAAATAAATATTTCTCAAATACAGTCTGTTACAACTAGTCATGGATCCCTTTAAGTCTGCTGAGCTACAGGGAGTTTCAGCTTGTTTATTTTCCTTTAAAAAAGGAAAAAATGTTGCATATTATTTTTGGGAGAAAACCATCCCTGACTCCTGGGTAATAGGATTGTTCCAGACATGTTGCAGATACGTTTTTTGATAACGGGTTATACTGAACCTGAATATGTGACATTGCAAAAATTATTTTCAAGAGGAAGACATGAACTCCCTTACACAAGTATAGCTGGGATGAATTTATTACTATGCACTACTTCATACTGTATATGAGTGAAAGTAAAAGGAATCAGTTATTCATTAATTGTCTCAGTGTGAAATGGTTCAAATATTCCAGCTCCAAGTGAATCAGAAAATGATCAGGTGATTGATACAACAGCACATCTTCATGGCACAGTGAGTGAGTGTGTTACCTGTAGGAAGCGGATGAGGTAGCAGAGTACCAGCTTGTTGATGTGTGGCAGGCCCAAAACCACATTGACAGCAGCCTCTGGGTTGTCATAGCTACTGATACACTCCTCGTAGAACTCGTGAGGGATCAGCGGCTCTTCCAGTTCCCGGTACCAGAGTTTCAACAAAGAAGCTGGGATTGAACCCCATAATACAGAGCAACAGGTTAGAACATTTAAACACCACCCTGATGATCTCCAGATCCCCAGATCCATCTTTCAGTCCCTCCTCCTTAATATCTACATGATCCACTGACTCAGGTTAATAAACAAGACATGCTACTATAATTATACAGGTGATACAAAGTCACCAAGTGACTGGCCCCTTTCAAGTGTTGAGCAGAACAAATCCAATTCATGTCACATCATCTCTTAGTCTATTTTATTGACATAGTAACTATGACATAGTTCATAAGTCGCCCATAAAAATGGGTTAGAGTGAGAGAAATGTATGGAGTAATAGAGGTCAAAAATATTACTTCTCACTCCCCTTAAATTTAAAGTACTGTTCAAAAATACACTAAGTGCTGCTAAACAGATCAGTGTTTTTAATACAGCTTTTCTAAACATCATAATTTTATTTTAGATGCTTTATTTTGCACAGAAACTGAATTATTTCACAAAACAAAAAACTACCAGAGTCAAAATTATCACTCAAACAGCTTCTTTGCACACATTTTTTCTGTCTGTGTCCTGTCTTTTTAAATCCTCACAGATTTTGCTTGAGGTTTCTCTATGTTAATAGGAAAAAAACATTGTTACTGTCACCACTGACTTGCTCAGGACAAGAACTTGATGCAAAGCCCCTGAATCCATGTTTAGTAACGTCTGTTCTAATCAACTGATGTTTCTAAGCCATTCTTAGGATTAAAACTGTAATTGGATCTGAAAGTGAGTTGGACTTATTTTTTCCGCTAGATGCATGTTGCTGAGCTCTTACAAAAACACATGGAAGAATCTTTATAGAAATATTATAAAAACATAGTATCCTGTTCACCTGGGATGTGTGGATCTTCCAGTCCTGTGGGAATTTTCCATTGATCAACTTGCAGCTTTAGAGCATTAACTTCATCTATGTCCCCTGGCACCCTAGAGGTCAAAGGCACAATTAAGTAGAGATAATAAAAGCAGACCAATACAGTACAGGTATGTACTTCAGTAGCCTAAAGTCTGTGAAAAAAAACCACTAACTGTGAACCAGTTAGTGTTATTCAGTGCATAATTACACTGATTTTTAATAGGCTAAATGGAAAGTGCAAAGTTAGAGTCTAATTTGAACTTTCCAAGCTGACAGCCAAGTAGGTAAAACACTCTTTATCAGCCAAAGAATCACTTTTCTTCCTCTTGCTTTCAGTGAAGGCGGATGCTTTTTTCCTCTGCTCTCCTTCCTGCCCTGCTTGCTCTGCCTGCTCTGTTTTTGTGCTCTCTTTTTCTCTACTTTTGAAGCTTTCTTTGCATATCGTCCAGATGCACAAATTATGGTCTCTCAATGCAATGAAATTGTGCCCAGACTTCTTGACTGGGAACACCCTGGATTTATTCATTATAAAAAGATTTCTGCTGTTTTGAGCTTGTGGATATTTGACTTACTGCAACCCAGAAAAGGAATTAGACTAATTTAGAATCCAGAAATTTCTTTTCCAGAACACAAACATTTAGTTTTTATTATTACTTAGAAACTGCAGAGAACACATTACTTTTACAAATTTACAGCATACTTAGGAAGTCCAGATAATATTTACTTTTTTTAAGGCTTCATTGACTCTAGTGGCCTTTATTTGATGGTGAATTGACAGGAAGGTGGGTAATGGGAGAGGGGGGAGGAGATGTTGCAGGCCAGGAATTGAGCCTGCGATGGCTGCGTTGAGGACTAAGGCTTCCATGTGTGTGCTGTGCTTAACCCCCGCGCCACCACAGCTCCCCTATGAGAATACTTACTTATAATTATCTAGCAACCGAGAAGTCCAGAGGATACACTTAACTAACAACCCAGAGCAGGGATTAGAGGACATTTAGAATCCAGAAAAACAACCTTAGCAACTACTTTTTAGACTCCTATTCTTCCAACCCCAAAAAGGAATAAGATCAGAGGATACTTACTTATACTTAACTAGCAAACCCTGGAGGGGATTATTATATATACTTTGGATCAACATTATTAGCTTTTTCTTCTTTTACTTTTTCCTTTGGTTTGTTATTTTGTTTTTAATTAATGTAAAACACTTTGAAATGCCTTGTTGCTGAAAATGTACTATATAAATAAAATTACCTTACCTTATACTAGCAAGCTAACTTTGTCTGATAAAGACAAAAGGGTGTTTTGGTAAATGTTGGAATGGTTAGCATGGACCAGGGCGGAGCTATAGAGGGGGCTGGGAGGGCGGCTGCCCCCTGGCTCCCTTAACCCATCTAATTCTTCCATATTCCAGCTTCTGCCACTTTTCTCACTTGAACTCATTTTGCTTCCTTCTATCTGTCCCTCACCTGAAAATGCCCTCTGTTTGGTCTCCATTGAGACCCAGAACCTCTTCAGAGAGACGGGTCTGGACCCAGGGCAGCTGGCGGTCTGGATATCGCTCCTTCTGAAGCACCATTACTTCCTCTAATGAAGAGCCAAACATGGATGGACTAAATATGGCATTCCTGGCGTGCTGGATTTCCTCAAGAGAAGGCTTCTGGAGCCCCTGATGAGACACATAGAAACATTTGTGGAACACACAGGGACTGTCTTAACACAGGGCTAACTAAACCTGATGGCCATATATTAGTACAGTACTCCAATGCATTAGACAGACTGAGTATGTCTTCCCTATTTGTGAATTGTCACAATCTTACAAACTATTGCATCTTCTGGGGTTTTTTTGTCCTGCAGGTTTCACCAGCTCAGTCATTTTGGATCTGTGGTTAATTCTTACCTTTTTGGCTCCAGTCAAAGCAGCTTTCATCAGTTTCCTGTAGCAGTATTTGGCGTAGCTGCTAATGGCAACTCCTTGAAAACAAAAAGACAAAATTTCAGCAATTAAAATTGTTCCTGTTTGAGTCTAGGCTGATGGATTCGTTCAACATAAACTCATATTTTTCTTTTCTCATTCTTTTCTTTAATTCAGGAGCTCCAGTCACACCAGTGTGGCAACAACACAGACCTCAGTGTCTTGATTTTCCCATTTAACTGACGAGAAAAGATCAGTCCTCATTTGGATACAGTATATGCCCTGTGTTGCATATCAGGTCTTATCTCCTCTCAGAACATGTCCAAACCATCTCGACTGACGGCTCAGTTTGTCTCCTGAGGGACTTGATACGCAACACAAGACATGCTACCTAAAATAAAGGTTTAAACCAGGGGTCCCCAAACCTTTTCCTGTGAGGGCCACATAACCTTTTCCTTCTCTGGTGGGGGGCTGAGTCAGTTTGTAACAGAAAAACTATGACGATTGCAGGAGTGCCTAAATGTAAAAATATATTATTTTACAGAAAGTACAATCAAATAACATTATCTGGGTTGTTCACAGAAAAAAATCCAGGAAGGATTATAGTCCGTATTTTCCGAACTATGAGCAGCACCGGACTATAAAGCACAACCCCAAAGTTTAAAAAAAAAAAAAACCGCTCCAGGTTTTCCACAACGATGCAGCAGCAGAGGGGCAGAGACCCAAAATTTGAGTCAAAACAGGTCAATTGAATATCACATTTATTATGGTTGAAAAAGAAAAGGTTGCCAAGTTTATATTTAAGGAACTGATTACAGTAGTTTCCCAACAGTAACTGTAAGAGTAAAAGTGCTGATCCTTCATGTTGCTACTAGCATGTGGTAAATCAGTGGTTCCAACCTTTTTATTACCGCGAACCGTCAAGACTTGGACATTTTGTTGCGGCTCGTGATGAGGGGGGGGATGAACAGTCAGAAAAGTATGTTATCTGCATGTTGGTGTCCCACTAAATCCTGAATATGCCCTATTTGGTTGTCTTCACCCTTTTATCGCAGCCTGTGGGGTTTTTCTGACTGAGAACGAGAAAACAACCTGCTGAATGTGACAGGTAGCCAATCAGAAAGCGTGGTGACGTAAGAACAGAGGGGAATCCCAAACAGCTGAGATATTACGCAATTCAGAGTCTGGTGGATATGGGAGATGATATGTGGAAATGTTTATTATTAAATCTAAAGGTCCCTATTATGTTTATTCAGTTAAAAATGTTAACTATGAAAAAACATATTCACCTCTGTCAGGATCTGTGTTTTTCTGTGTTTATTTTTGAGTTTTCTGTGTCTCCTGTTCCCTGTGAGTCCTGTCTCAGCGTTTTCCCCGTTAATTGTTTCCCAGGTGTGTCTAGTTCTCTTGATTACCTCGTGTGTATTTAGTCCCCTCTGTTGTCTCTGTTCCTCGTCGGGTCCTTGTCGTAAGTACGTCATGTGTACCTGTTTCCCCGTTGTTCCTCGTTGTCCTGTTCCCGTGTCTATTTTCATTAAACTCATCATTTCATTTACAACCTGGGTCTACCTGCGTCTCTTCTCACCACCATCAACCACCGCTCATGACAACCTCCAAATCATAGTGCAGCAAACAGAGCGGCTGCTCCTGTCGTCTTTCATCCACCACCTTTTCTTTTTGTTATGTCTTTTATCTCTTAAAATGACTCCACAAACTATCACTATCACTTCTACATCATCATCCATGTTTGGTTATTCTAAATTCCCGCCATGTTGGGGGTTTTACTGGATTATCCTCTGGAATCGGGATGTTCGTGACTGGAATCGGTTCCTGACTTGTGACTGAACATGAACCAATCGAACCTGTTGGACTTTAATCAGCTCTGTGGTCACAGAGGTTTGGAGAATCGACCAACAATTTTTAAATCTTTCCTAAACCATACATAAGACTCACAAGCTCTACTCATCTCCTCTCGACCACTGCTCAAACGGTCTGACTCTGGTCGCTATGGTAACGTTTATATATCCCTTCAAAATAATATACAGATGCGCCACAAAAACCAACATTTTACTTTCGTGAAATTGTTAACTCACATAACGACTAACAGCCCTGAGTTTGTTTCTCTGCATCGAGACGGTTCCATCTGAAAGTGATGAGAGACGATGACACCCGAGTTGTGTTGCTTGAGCACAGCCTGCTTGGTCTCTACTTGGCAAAGCAGTTTGTAGCTCCATTGCCTCATTAGCAGCCTGTCACTGCATGTTACGCAGAGCTGCTTGTAATGTGAGACTCACCTCCCAGTCTGGGATAAATCCATCCTCCTGTCTCTCTGGGCCTTTTCCCCTTTGAAAAAGAAACTTTCCAAAGACATCTGATCTGTTTCTTACTCATTTTGTTGCTTGTGGCTCTATGTTGGCGCGCAAGTAACCAAGACTTCCAATGATTCACTTCCTGCTAAAGAGCCCCCTGGTGGTTGAAGAAAAATCCACATATAAACGACTAATAGTCAGGAAAATACGGTAAATTAAAAAAACTGAATGCTCTCTGGTATTGTTCAGGGAGCCAGACCAAATGTGGAGGCGGGCCGAATTCAGCCCGCGGGTCATAGTTTGGGGACCACTGGTTTAAACAAAAATTGTTGGTTCTAATTTTGAAGTTAAAGCAAAACATAAGTACTTTGGGAGCCCAGCAACACTACAGAAGGCTGACTGCTTTAACAGATATATTAAACTAGAAGTTAACTAGAAGTGTTTGTCAGTGTGACTTTCTACAAAGTCAACTTCAATAAATCAGGTTCATAGTTTGAAATGCATGGCACAATTACCATTATTAGTAGATTATTATTATTTTTCTATAACTTTTGTCATTGTTTTTTCTGGGTTTTTTCTTTGTTATACAACACACATTATGAAGAATTTACAGGGTGTACTTTGGCAAAGAGTTTGTAATTACTCTGATGCTGTATGTCTGGTTATTCACAATTATTACTATCATTATGACCATAACATGGTTTTAATAACAAACTTTTGATCATTATTGAGTCAGTAAGTAATATATTTCATTAAATTGAGATAAGAGGTAGGATTAAATAAGAGGTAATTTCTTCCTACTCCATTTGAACAGAAAAGTAGTGGCAAGGTGATTATTTCATTCTTGGTTATGTATGCACGTTTTCTCTTGTCTTACTGATAACTTGTTTTCTTTTGTTTAAGAAACCTGTTTGAAAAAAATAAAAATAAAATGAAACAAAGTGAAGCCATCTCCTGACCAGTCATGACAATTAAATATGGAACAATTTAAATCTGAGGTTGGAGAAATATTCCGCTATGAACAAAATGAGCATGCAAAAATCTAAGTACACTGAGAGGATTCATGAAATGTGGTGCTTAATGTCTATACCCACTCATTTACCTTTGGTGTCATTAACTGGGTCCATGTGTCTGTAGATATAACCCTCCAGGTAGGTGTGGAAACGGGGAGTGGGAGGAAAGAAAGCTAAGCAGATGGCCATCAGCTCCCAACCACGCTCCAGACTATCATACCGGAAGTTCTCTGTAGTTTGACGGCACAGCTGGATGTAGAGCTCATCACGAAGACCCTGGTTACTCCACCCTCGCACCACCACCTGAAAGAGAAAACCAGGAAGCTGTCTGGTTAAAGACAGGCTCTTATCTTTATTCACCTTATTCCTAGCAGTGGTGCTGCTACGAATGTGGGTGTAACTTCCAGGATTGTTACCTATAGATCAGTGTTTCTCAACCTTTTTTGGCCCAGCTCCCCCCAGCCCTTATCCAGGTCCCTCACCCCCCCACCAAAGAATGTGTTGGCTACTTTGCACTGACCATTATTTTATTATTATTATTATTATTATTATTATTATTATTATTATTATCACTATTGTAGATGTTTTGATTTTTATGCTTGTTTCTGTATTTATCATCAAAAATAATTTCCCAGACAACAAAAAAGTCATGGGAATAGAAATGATTTTCACAGGCATCAACAAAAAATGCAATGAACATTCATGTTAAAATTTGTAGGACTAACAGCAGCCAGAGTGGAAAAATTATTCTTATTCTTTGCCATTTTCTAGTTGTTAAATATTCCACACAATGACCAAATTAAAGATGAACAACATGCCAGTTTAAACTTTATCTATTTGCAAAACGACTGAGCTCTGCAACATTAAAACATGGATAGAACTGTAACTACATTAATCATAACTCTTCTTCTCTTCAGTGTTTCTGTGGGTTTCTGGTGGTTCAGCTCTCCCTCATTTTTCAGAGGGAGACACAATGAGGGTATCGTGATTTTAGAAATAACATATTTATAAGAGCGATTTTCTGTTGTCCTTCCAAGGAAGCGAGCAGCAACCAGACAGAAATAAAACACTTTTTAATACAAGTTGCTGCTTTGACATGATCACAGAACTGATAAAACATATTTACAGAAATACCAGACAAAGTGAATCACAGCAACATCATCAGCTGGTTTAACGCTGAACTGAAGCAGTGAAGCTACCAGGAGCGGAGCTGCGTCAAAAGCTACAAACACTGAATAGAAGAAGAGCTGCCATCCATACAGTTGCAGCCAAGGATGATTTAATGTTACGCAATACAGTTTTACCAAGGTGCTCAAAATCTAGACTGGCATTTAAGGTGTAAAGTTTACCTTCGACCAAACGCCCCCTAAGGCCTCCCAGCGCCCCCTGCTGTCCTCTGAACGCCCCCTGGGGGGCGGCACTGCCCACATTGAGAACCGCTAGTTTAGATATTTATCTGGAGGATGAATCCACACTCTGCTACTGCACTGTACAACCCCTAGCAAAAAGTATGGAATCACCAGCCTTGGATGAGCACTCATTCATTCATTCATGCAGACATTTCATGCTGTAAAACAAACTCAGATCTAAAACATGATATAATAAGATCTTTCCAAAGTGCAACTTTTTGGCTTTCAGGAACACTCAAAGAAATGAAGAGAAAATATTGTGGAAGTCAACAAATGATACTTTTATTGACCAAACACGGAAATAAATATGGAGTCACTCAATTCTGAGGAAAAAAGTGTGGAATCCTGAAAAACACGTAAACAACAGACCATTCAAAATACATCACTAGTATTTAGTTGCACAACCTTTGGCTTGTATAACGGCTTTCAGTCTCTGAGGCATGGACTTGATGAGTGACAGTATTCTGCATCAATTTGGTGCCAATTCTCTTTGATATAGTTGCCAGATCAACTTTGCAGCTTCCTGTGGACCATTTTTTTCTATCTCTACCACAGGTTTTCAATTGGGTTGAGATCTGGACTATTTACAGGCCATGACATCGACTGAATATGTCTTTCTCCAAGGAATGTCTTCACTGTTTTTGCCCTATGGCATGATGCATTGTCATCTTAGAAAATTATTTCGTCGTCTCCAAACATCTGTTCAATTGAAGGGATGAGAAAACTGTCCAAAAATGTCAATGTAAACTTATGCATTGATAGAAGAATTAACCCAGTGCCTTAGCCTGACATGCAGCCCCATATCATCAAGGAATGTAGACATTTGGTTGTTTTCTTCAGACAGGCCTCTTCATAAATCTCACTGGAACGGCACCAAACAAAAGTTCCAGCATCATCACCTTGTCCAATGCAGATTCTTGACTCATCACTGAAGACAACTTTCATCCAGTCATCCACAGTCCATGACTGCCTCTCCTTAGCCCATTGGAGTCTTGTTCTTTTATGTTTAGGTATCAATGCTGGTTTTTGTTTATCTTTCCTGTATTAAAATCCCATATCCTTTAGGCAATTTCTTACGGTTCAGTCACATACATTGACTCCAGCTTCCTCCCATTTATGCTTCATCTGTTTAGTTGTAATTTTTCGGTTTTCAAAACAAAT